>PVJS01035506.1:0-20971 GCA_004027185.1 Glis glis | reverse complement strand
TTTTTTATACTTTATTTTGAAACCGGGTCTCACGAAGTTGCGGAGGGCCTCACCAGGGAGGGAAGGAGAGAGAGAGAGAGAGAGAGAGAGAGAGAGAGAGACAGGGAGAGACAGGGAGAGAAAGAGAGAGAGCGTGCGCGCGCACGTGTGCGTGAGCTGAGGCTGGCCGCGAACCTGGATCCTCCGGTCTCCGCCTCCCAAAGTACTGGGATTACAAGCGTGCGCCACCACGCCCGGCTTCCTAATCACCTCTTAAAGGCCCAGCTGTTAATACTATTATGTTGTCAATACGTGAGTGTTGGAGGAGACATTCAAATCAAAACAAGGGATCTCTTAGCTTTCAAACCTCCAGCAGCAACCCACCACACCTAGAATAAAATTCTCATCCTGATGGGCATGGTGATGCAGGCCTGTAATCCCAGTACTTGGGAGAATGAGACAGGAGGATTGCAGGTTCCAAGCCAGTTTCAGCAACTTAGCAAGATCTTGTTTCAAAACTAAAAAATAAAAAGCGTTGGGAGGATGGCAGCTCAGAGATAGAACGCCCCTGGGTTCAATCCCCAGTAGCCCCCCCCCCCAAAAGTTCACCGTCACTGTGGTCTGTAAAATCCCACTGGCTGGGTGCTGGGCCCTCTATGACTGTCCCCCCCCCCTTTTTTTTGCGGTACCGGGGATTGAACCCAGGGGCATTCTACCTCCGATCTACACCCTGGCCCTATTATTTGTCCCCTTCTTCCAGCCGCTCCGGCCTCCTGCCCATACTGCCCAGGCATCTCACACCTACCTGCACACTCAGGCGCTCTGCACCAGCTTTCTCTCCCTCTGAAGCCATAGGCTTGATGTCTCACTTCATTCAGGTCTCTGCACACAGCACCTCCTCAGGAAGACTTCCCTGACCACCTTCTTTAAATAGTGCTCTAATAATCCCTGTCCAGGCCTCCCCTGGCTCTATTCTTCAGAGCAATGATTACACTGAACCATGTTTTAGTCGGCTTCCACTGCCGTAACAAAATACCACAGGTGGGTTGGCTTAAACCAAGAGTTTTATTTTCCACAGGTCGGGAGGCTGTGAGTCCAGGGTCTGCATGCCAGCATGCTTGATTTCTGCTGAGATCCCCACTCCTGGCTGGCCCACAGCTCCCTTCCCATTGGCCTTGGCTTGGTGCATGCTCCTGGAGGGATGGTTATTTCTTCTTCTTTTTTTGTCTTTTCTTCCCTTTCCTTTTCCTTCTTTGTGGTACTGGGGATTGAACCCAGGGGCATTCTATCCCTGAGCTACATTGGCAGCCCTATTTCATGCTTTATTTTGAAACAGGATCTTGCTAAGTTACCGTGTGCTGGCATAGAACCTGAGATCCTCCAGTCTCAGCCTCCCAAGTACTGGGATTACAGGCATGTGCCCCCATCAGGTCTCCCTCTTCTTATAAAACTACAATCTGCTGGAGGGGAACCAAGATGGTGCGATAGCGAGAAGCAGTGTCTCACCGTGCTCCGAGCTGGAGCTCGGCAGGCGGGAAGAGTGCTTCTTGACAAGAAAACAAGGGCAGCTAAAACTCAACAAAACAATGGGAGACAAAGTGCAGCAGAATGCGAGGCAGTGGAAAGAGCGGAGGGCGGTAGGGAGCTCAAAGCATTTCACCTGGTAAGCGGAGAGCGGAGACAAAGGCGCCATCTTGGCTGAGCCACCCCAGCACTGCCACCCCCGGAATCCTCCAGCAAAGAAACAGCTGATTCTTGTGAAACCAGCGATTATAGCCCGCCATCGAAAGCAGTTGACATTGGACCATGATGAAGCCCAAGTTGAACAATATCCACACCTACAATGGTGGTGACTGCAAAGGGTGGGATGCAAACCTCAGCCCCCGCAAAGAAAGTGATGTGGAGAGACATGGATGAGGCGGCCAGGCATAGGAGCACCCCAACACTGAGAAAAAGAGCGGGTGAAACATGCCCCCCTGGAGTAGCCTAGCACTGGCACAGAACACCACAGCATTGAAGACCTGGATGAACACAGCATGGCCCCCTGGAACAGCTCAGCAATGAAAATATGGGGCCACGCCTACACCACAACTCCCAAAGACCAACAGCAAAGAGACAGCAAATCCTTGTGAAACCAGCAACTATAGACCACCATTGAAACCGACCAACTCTGGTACATGATGAAGCCCAAGTCAATCCAGCCCTGCACCTACAATAATGATGGTTTCAAGGGGTGGGCCATGAGCCTCTGCCCCTGCAACGAGTGTGATAAGGAGACACAAAGAAGAGGTGGCCATACACAGGAGCAGCCCATCTCTGAGAACAGAAGCCAGTAAGCCATGGCCCTCCCATGAGCAGCCCAACACCATCCTGGAACACCCCAGAACTGAGGACATATGTAGATGAGACATGGTCCCCTCCCCAGCGGCCCAGCACTGAGTACATGGGTGGGTCAGCCCCCAGCCCCGCCACCAGGGACCCCCGTCCCGCACTGGGGACACGCGGTGGGCAAACCTATGGCCCTGCCCCTGGAGACCCCTGCTCTGGGAATGTGGGGTGGGTGAACCCTAGGCCCCACCCCCAGAGATCCCCCAGTGCTGGGACAAGGGGCGAGTGAGCCCTCGGCCCCGCCCCTGGAGAACCCCAGTGCTGGGGACACGGGGCGGGTGAGCCCTCGGCCCCACCCCCAGAGAACTCCTCCCCCCCGGCGCTGGTAATGCGGGGCAGGTGAGCCCTTGGCCCCGCCCACGGAAACCCCCTGGCGCTTGGGACGTGGGGTAGGTGAGCCTTTGGCCCCGCCCCTGGAGAACCCCTTCCCCCAGCGCAGGGAATGTGGGAAGGGTGAGCCCTTGGCCCCGCCCTCGGAGAACCCCTCCCCCGGTACTGGGGATGCGGGGTGGGTGAGCCCTTGGCCCCACCCCCGGAGAACCCCCCAGCGCTGGAGACACGGGGAGGGTGAGCCCTAGGCCCTGCCCCCCGAAGACCCCCGAGCGCTGGGGACACAGGGCGGGTGAGCCCTCGTCCCCACCCCCAGAGAACCCCTCCACCTGGAGCTGTCAACACGAGGTAGGCGAGCCCTTGGTCCTGCTCCCAGAGACTCCCTGGCGCTGGGGATGTGGGGCAGGTGAACCCTCGGCCCCGCCCCTGGAGAACTCCTCCCCCCGGCACTGAGGATGCAGGGGGGGGTGAGCCTTGGCCCCGCCCCCGGAGACCCCCCTGGCACTGGGGCAGGTGAGCCCTCAGCCCCCATCACCAGGGAAACCCTAACCCCGGTGCTGGGGATGCAGGGTGGGTGAGCCCTTGGCCCTGCTCCCAGAGAACCCCTCCCCCCAGCACTGGGGATGTGGGGCGGGTGAACTCTCAACCCCGCCCCCGGAGAACCCCTCCCCCCGTCACTGGGGACACGGGGCTGGTGAACCCTTGGCCTCGTCCTGGAGACCCCCTCCTCTGTCGCCGGGGACACGGGGCTGGAAAGCCCTGGGCCCCACTCCCGGAGACCCCCCGGGTGCTGGGGACATGGGGCGGGTGAGCCCTTGGCCCCGCCCCTGAAGACCTCCCCCTAGTGCTGGGGACGCGGGGTGGGAGAGCCCTGGGCCACACCCCCAAAGACCCCCAGCGCTGGGAACTTGGGGCTGGTGAGTCCTTGGCCCTGCCCCCGTAGACCCCCCCTCCGGTGCTGTGGATGGGGGCTGGTGAGCCCTTGGCCCCGCCCCCAGAGAACCCCTCCCCCCAGTGCTGGAGATGAGGGGAAGGGGAGCCCTCAGCCCCACCCCTGGAGAACCCCTCACCCCAGCACTGGGGATGCGGGGAAGGGGAGCCCCAACCCCGCCCCCAGAGACCCCCCCGGGCTGGGGATGCAGGGCGGGTGAGCCCTTGGCCCTGCCCCTGAAGACCCATGTGCTGAGGACACAGGGCAGGTGAGCCTTTGGCCTTGCCCCCAGAGAACCCCTCTCCCGGCACTGGAGATGCGGGGCGGGTGAGCCCTCGGCTCCATCCCTGGAGAACCCCTCATCCCCTCACTGGGGAGTGGGGAGGGGGAGCCCCCAGCCCCGCCCCATAGTTCCCCAGTGCTGAGGTCACGGGAGGATGAGCCATGACCCTGCACAGGAGGGACCACAGACAAAGAGAGAAAACCTCAGATGAGTGAAGAAGGCGAACTAACTGGGGGAGATGGGAGGGAAGGAGAGGGAAACAAACTGGAGCACCGGATGGACTTACACAAAGATATCAAAGTCAACTACTATGCTGAAAACGGAAAGGAGGGAGGGGGAAGTGGGAGGTGGGAATTGGGGAGGGCTAATTGACCGATGAGTGCATGTGTACGTCACCCACCCTGAAATCCTTCAAGATGTATGATTGCAATGCACTAATAAAAAAACAAAAAGAAAAGAAAAAATAAAACTACAATCTTATTGCATTAGGTCCCTACTCTTCTGACCTCACTTAACCTCAGTTATCTCCTAAAAGCCCTGTCTTCAATTTCAGTTGCATGGGGAGTTAGGGTTTCAACATATGAATGTTAGGGGTGGGGCACAATTCAGTCCACAGCACTCTCTACCACACATGTATTAAAATGTAGCAAAGGAAATACTTTATCTACATTGCCCATTCCTATGCCTGGAACATAATACACACCTCACAAATATCTGTTAAATAAATGAAGGAAGGGGCCTCATTTTCTCTGAATACTCTAGTGCTAGTGTGAGCAAATTGATGTCTGCATTCTTTATCAAGCACATATATGTGCCAGTGACTTTGTTTTTTTTTTTTTTGCGGTACTGGGGATTGAACCCAGGGGCATCCTACCTCCGAGCTACTCCCCCAGCCCTATTTTTTATTCTTTATTTTGAAACAGGGTCTCACTAAGTTGCAGAGGGCCTCACTAAGTAGCTGAGGCTGGCCGCGGACCTGGATCCTCCAGTCTCAGCCTCCGAAGTACTGGGATTACAAGCGTGCGCCACCACGCCCGGCTGTGACTTTGTTTTTTATCTCATCCTCAAGAATCCTAGAAAATAGGAATAATTATCACAACAGGAATGAGCAAATCGAGGCATGGGGTGGCTAGGTAACTTGCCCAAGGTCCCGAGCTCACAGGCAAAGCCAGGATTCGGACCCTGGTCTGTCAGCCTCAACGTCCGTTTCTTTTTAGATTCTAGACCAGTGTTTCTCAAACCTCAGTGCACCTCAGAACCTCCTGGGGGGCTTGTTAACACAGATCGCTGGGGTCTACCTGTCGGTTTCTGCTTGGATAGCTCTAGAGTGGGACCTGAGCATCTGCATTTCTAGGAAGTTCCCAGGGGCGCTGACGCTGCTTCAGGAGCCCCACTTTGAGAATCGCTGCCCTGGACACAGATTGCTTCGGGTTCCAAGCGATTTCTGGTTCTATAGCCCTGCTTGAGCGCATAATGAATTCCAGAACTTGTCCCTGTTTCCAGTCCGTCGCCTCCGCCACCGGGGGGCAGCAGCATCCCGGGCGGAGCGCCGGCCCGCGCTCTGGCAGCCTGGAGCACCGCCGGCTCGGCTCCCTCCTCCCGCTTGGCCCGGCCGAGGACAGCGGGGGGCCGGGCGGAGGGGAGGTCGCCGGCACGGAGGGACAGTTTTGTTCCCTGGGAGACTCTGGGAGAGGAAGCTGGGTGGTCTCAGAGTGTCGAATTGTGCCCTTCACAAAACCACCATGCAGCGCGGGGCTGCAGGGCGGCCAGCAGGGCCTCCAGGAGGCCGCGGAGATGTAGGTCCAGCCTGGGGATTCCTCCCGGCGCACAGTGGGGAGCCCCTCTCCTCTCCCCAGCGTCCCCAACCTACCCCTGGCCCCGGCCTCCTTTTCTTCTAAGTATATTAACAATCTTCCCGAAGGCCAGGAACTATGATATATATATAGTATATTAAAATATATCAAAGTTATATATAAAATAGATACTGCTATCTATAGTTAAAAGCTTATATATAGCTTATGTATGTTATATATAACTATATATATATATAAAACTTTTTTTGTGTGTGGTACTAGGGATTGAACCCAGAGGCATTCTACCTCTGAACTACACCCCCTGCCCTATTTAATTTTTATTTTGAAACACGGTTCACTAGGTTGATGAAAATCTCACTTGCTTGAGGCTGTCCTGGAACCTGAGATCTTCCTGTCTTAGCCTCCCAAGTACTGGGATTACAGGCGTGCACCACCACGCCCAGCTTATATAATATTTATATAAAGTTATATAACTTTGATGTAGTATATACATATATATGGTCAGACATGCACACATATATTCTATTTGATTTTCATACCCATTTAAGATGAGGAAGTCGAAGTTTAACCTATCATTTGCCAAGGTTACTTGACCATTTAACTAAGGTCCACTTTAACTGGACATTGTCTCCCATACATGGTACCTGACATGAAAGTTGGTTTGCATCTGGGGAACTTCATCCAACCCTTTTGATGACACGGCCTCACCATCCAGGGCCCCTTTTTTAGTGTAACTATAGTTTTCTAACATAGGCACTGACAAGTTTGTTTTCTTTTTTTTTTTGCGGTACCGGAGGTTGAACGCAGGGGTGTTCTACCTCCGCGCTACGCCCCCGGCCCTATTTTTTTATACTTTTATTTTGAAACTGGGTCTCACGAAGTTGCAGAGGGCCTCACTAGGTAGAGAGAGAGAGAGACAGGGGGGGGAGAGAGAGAGAAGAGCTGAGGCTGGCCGCGAACCCGGATCCTCCGGTCTCCGCCTCCCAATGTACTGGGATTACAAGCGTGCACCACCACGCCGGGCGTGACAAGTTTGTTTTCTACTTCTTTGGTTGATGGTGCTCAGGGCTCAAAGGGAAGAGAGCCTTCCCTAAGCACTGCAGTTGCAAGGCCATGGAGTTTGGTGACAGTTTTTAGACTTGGGTCGCTGACAAAATTCTTTGTGGGCTAGGTTCTCCTCAGGACAGACCAATGATCAGTTCAGTGCACTGGGCTGAGCTGACTCCTCTGCAATCTTTATTTTCTCCTGTGACAGCTGTCTCAAAGCTCCTGGCTGACTGCTTTTAGGACTTTTTGTGATCCCTTGAACCTAAAGCATTGGAAAAGAAATCCCAAAGTTGTCATTGGAGACCATCTTCCAGTAGATTCTCTGCTATCTTTACTGTGGCTGTGCCTGTGTCATTCTTGGGAAAGAGTTTATGATTTTATTTTCTTTCCTTCTGCGGTACCAGTTGGCACCCTGCTTCTCGTATCCTTTAGCCGTGGCTTAAAGAAGGAGACTTTGTGGAAATGTTTCCCATCCGTGGAGTCTGGAGTTCCCTGAAAACTGCCTCCTTCTCAGCTTTCCAGTGATCATTTTTGAATAGTGCCATATGAAAAATATATGGGTGCTTTTCTAAAAGTTGCCTCCAAATGAAGAAAAAATGTGTTTGTCCCTGGAAAGCAATCATCCCTGTAATGGATTACAGAAAATATTTTATGTTGGGGTGAGGGGTGGGTGGGAATAAGGAGTGAGAGAAGAAAAATAGGAAAGAAAAAACAGATGTGAATCAAAATATTTCAGGCATGGATAACTCAACATTGTTTAGTTTATGTAAGAGTTCTGTGAAGTCTTAAGGGTGATCCATCAGGCTTTTAAACTGTGGCCATACGATTTACAAGCACATAATGACTGCTAATGTCCCCAGAACACACACAAAAAATAGGAAATGTCATAGTAGGAAATGTCAGATCTAGATGTGTGTGCGCACATGCGCACGTGCACGTGCGTGCCTCCCGAGAGAAAGAAATTCAAAACTGGAATTATTATATTATGATGAAAACACCTTACCCTCAACATACACGCTTTTTCACTTATTCTATCCACTTTACTGAGGCAAACATTGCTTTCAGTTCATTTCACTTGTATGTAGAGGCCCGATTCACAAATAAAAAAATACAGTGTCTGGTGCCATATTTTGCATACTTAACAATAATACACTATTTGTTACTTAACACTTATACTTAAAATTTATTTGCTACTTATCTGGAATTCAAATTTAACCGGTGTCCTGCATTTTATCTGACCATCCTACTTATCAGCAAAATGTGAATGTTCCAAAATTGAAGGTGGAGATAGCCGTCTTGTGGGCAGCCTGAGGGGAGACCGCTGGAAATGTCACCATGCCACCTTCTGGGTACTTGTCTGTGTCTGGGAAACCTAAGTGACAGAATGGGAAGATGAGATTCTGGGACAGGATGCTGAAAGTTGGTGGGAGAAAACAGGAAAGAAAGAGGGGTGGGGTGGGGGGGAGGGAGAAAAGGGAAGAGGCCCAGAGAAAACCGGGGGTCCTTTGGAGGGACTATTGCAGAAGCAGGGAGACCAGACAGAAACGTGAAATGGGGCACGGAGGAACTTTGAACTGCTTGATTGTTTTCACAGATTTATCCCTCTCTGCCTGGCAGACCTTGGTATTCCTCGTTTCCCAGCAAGTTTTTTTTTTTTTTTTTTTTTTTTTTTTTTTTTTTGCGGTACCAGGGATTGAACGCAGGGGCGTTTTACCTCCGAGCTACACCCCTGGCCCTATTTTTTATCCTTTATTTTGAAACCGGGTCTCACGAAGCTGCGGAGGGCCTCACTAAGTAGCTGAGGCTGGCCGTGAACCCGGACCCTCCGGTCTCCGCCTCCCAAGTTCTGGGATTATAAACCTGCGCCACCACGCCGGGCTCCAGCGAGTTTGTAAGAGGCAGTTCAGCCCCTTCCTAGGGCTCCTCAAGCAATGGGCCCAGCATGGGCTCCGGGCTCCTCCTGGTGGCTGCTCTGGGTATCGCGCCCCCAGGCCCTGCCTCGCTCAACCTAGAGATTTCTCATCTCCGCTCCCCTCCTAGGACACTACGCATCAGCTCCCTTTGCTCTTCCTTCCTTCCTTCTTTTTCTGTCTGCTTATTCATTCGGAGTCTGCCCTAGACGCGACACCTCTCAAGTGCTCTGGCCCCAGGACGAGGCCACACAGAGCGGGCATTGTTGCACCGGTTCTGGGACCACCGGCTGGGAGAAGGAAGCGCTGCCCGCCGCGCGGAGGCCGGATGACTGACAGGGACCCGGGTCAAGCGCCCAGCGGGCCGCCCGGAAGGAGGCCATGCGCTGCAAACCCCCAAGCTCGTCCCCACAAACCGCCCCCTCCAGCAGGAAACGAGCACCTCCTCCAGGCTCCCTCAGACTCACACAGCGCTAAATTGTCTGTTTTCAACGTGGTGTGTATGAATAAAGGCACAGGTAAAGCGAGACTTGCTCCCTTGGGGAAGGGACACCTGCTTGGGTTGGACAGTGGTGGTCACAGGATGGATCTGGGTGGGAAGGGGTAGGATGCAGATCCTAATGTCTGAGGGCCTAGGATGTCAAGAATTTAAGTGTATTTACTTAGAAACATTAAAAAAGAGAATGTTAACCTGAACATTTTTAATAGTTCCATTTATGAACAAATCTGTGGCTACCACACGTAGGAATCTATGGCTGCTTTCCCGTTGCTTTGGTTACACAGGGACCAAGCTGCCATGGCCCTCCACAAAGGCCTCTCCATCATCTTTCCCAGGCTGATGACCTGCTCAAAGTTTGCGCCATGGAGGTGCGCAAATTCAGCCTGTCTGCAGAATGGAAGGACACTGGTCACTACAGGAGGAAGCGGTTTCTAGCAGTGGATTGATTGATCTTCTGTGGCACTTCCCAGAATGCTTTTTGGTGTCCCACAGAATGTCCCACAGGTATATGGGTATCCACCTCCCTCAAGGCAGCCGGGTTTGGTTCCCTCAGGCTGTGAGCAGTCTCCTTCCCGTTCCCAAATTGACTATGTGAGTATCATGCACACCTTGAAAAAAGTTAGGATGTATTGATCAAATACAGTGACTTACAATTTTTTTTTTTTTGGCATAAGATTCTGTAGAGAAACTGATGAAAATTAGGAATTTCATCCTTAGTAACATACAAATAGACAAAACTTTCTTCAAAGTTTCAAGGGCTGTAAACCCACTGAAGTCTTCATGTGTGTGGCCTAGGGGTTCACCCACTCTACTTACAAGCCTTTCCTCTAGATGGTTACTCCCTGCAGGGAGAGGATCAGATTAAAGGGTCTCCAGACACAACTTCACTCAGGAGATTTCATGTTGCCTGTCAATTCCCTATTAACCTATCTTGTCCCATCATCCCAGACGTGGGACATCTATAAAAACTTACTTATAGTATATAATAGGTAATAATAAGAATATAATTATAATAGAGTGGTTATAATAATATAGAAGCTCTAGACTATGGTTTCCAACCCATTTTAATGCACCTGTGTCAATTTTGTTGAAATATTTGCAGAATGGAAAACTTGGGACTTAATGGGTTAAAAAGCACGAGGGAAAGTAGTCACCCACAAGCCATTCTTAATAAATAGAGCAGCTCACTAGCACCATGGCTGTTTCTGAAATACCCCTTGTGATCTTAGTTCTTTTCGCAAATGGCAGTAGTAATCACAAACATGGATCTTCATAATTTGAAAGTCAGATAGGAAGTCACTTTTTTGGAATGTCCCTTGGTGTCATTACCCATTTCCAATCCCAACACAGCGATGATTCCATTTATCTGAGAAACTTGAATCTGACCTGGACAAGTAAGCACAGGCTGTCACAGCCAAGTGCCTCCTGTTTCTACCTCCCGTTTTAGGAGCCAAGCAGGAGAACATGTCCCTACTTATTTCCTTGTGACCGACTCCCCAGCTGGCTCTGCCAAGATTTACCCTGCTGCGTGGCACCCTTCCCCAGCATGCCCTGAGCTCACTACAATACTTCCATGAATGGAAAATTCATTTTCCTTTGGGGGAATGAATAACAACAATAGGCAAAGATATTAATGTAAAACTATTTTTTTCTTTATTGAAAATACACCTACAAAGTAACGCTCCTCAGTCCCTACTGGGCGTGTGTATACACAGAGCCTGTGGTGGTCTGGTAAGAGGACCTGCTTTTGTAAGAAATGGTTAGTATAAAAAACATCACACTGTGTAACAGAATTAATTTGACATGATTAATTTTTGCTCTACTAACCTCATGACAGCCACATACATTAACTTTTATAGTGTATTTCTCAAATAGAGCCTCGAAATTAAATGTTGTACTCCTTCGCAGCCTAACGTTAACTTTTATACGCACATAATGCTCGAGATCTATATAGAAAAATCTCTAATTGTGTACCGGAGGGTGTAAGTTTAGATTTTCAGTTTGTTAGCATAATTAAGTCCATTCTTCACCATTTTGGGTCAGGAACTCAAAACACAGCTGGTATTGTCTGACAGCTCCCACCGAGTCTTTGACTGGATGTTCCTTAGGGGGTAAAAATTAATCTCCTCTAAACCGGGGAGCTGCCTTGCCCGAAACCAATGCTCCTGCTGCTTTTTCTTGCCACCAACCTCCCTGACATGTCTTCATACAGATTCATCTTCTACCATTTCTCTTAGGGACACAAACAAAACTAAAGCAAACCCCACTCCAGGGGAAAGTTTTGAAGGATTTGGTAAGTGGAATTCCAACACAAAGAAGTATCTCGTTTCTCTCATCCTGTGAACTTCTGATTAAAATAAATTTCAGATAAGAGGCCGCCTAGCTCGTGGACCTGTACAAGAGAGCTCATTCATTTGACTTTTTAGATATATGTAAGAAGTGGCCTTATATTTTGGTATGTATACTTTTGGGGGAATGATTTGGAATTGAAGAGAAAAAGTGTTTTTTGGGGGAAAAAAGGATCAAAATGAATCTTTTCTTTTTCATTCTTCCTTAAAGAAGACCTAGACTCTTGGCATTTTAAGATCCTCTTGATGATGTCAACAGTGCTCCATCCTTTCCTAGCTTTTCAGTGTTCCATAAGGAGACTACAAGAGCACGGCTGCTAGTTGCTAGTCTTCTGCTTCTTTCCTACAAGCCTACTGTCAGTGGAGGAGTGGTGGGAGACATCCTTCCCAGAACACTCCCTACTGTGTGGGGAAGGGAATACTTCCCCTGCGGGACAGACCTGGGCAAAGGGTTTCATGAGTAACCCCACTCCTGAAGTGGCCCTCGTACCTGGTGACTCACATCTCTGACATTTTGGACACAGGATCCAAATCACATACCATCCTGCCCCTAGATAGAAATGTTCACTCCCATTAAGTGGCCTTTCTGAGAGCCCCACGCTCCACGGAATGGTACTTGGTACAGGGTGTACAAGGGGAAACGGTTCTTCCATGATGTCATGGGAAGTGTGGGTTAGAGAGACTGGAGAGGCATCCGGGAGTCACCCATTTTACAGATCAGGACACTGTGGCCTAGGGATGAGATGCGACCTGTTCAAGGCCACACAGAAACTTCACTTTCTGCCCCTCTTTACAACTGTGCTATGTGCGATGTGTTGCTACTACTGAAAGGACACAAGTCAGAAGAGAAGGGAACAAAACCCTTCCATTGTCCAACTGTGAAGTGATTGTTGTTCATCGAGTTGTTATGTATTGAGACTAAAACTGAATTGCGTTCTGAAGGATTTAAATTTTCTTTTTTTGCGGTACTGGAGATTGAGCTACACCTCCAGCCCTATTTTTTTATTCTTTATTTTTGCAACAGGGTCTCACTAAGTTGCGGAGGTCCTCACTAAGTAGCTGGGGCTGGCCGGGAACCTGCGATCCTCCTGTCTCAGTCTCCCAAGTACTGGGATTACAAGCATGCGCCACCACGCCTGGCACAGTATTTTTAAATTTTGAAAGTCAATTAAAAAATTTTTTAGCCTACTCTTTGTCTGATTCTTAAACTTATGAAAACAGTCACATTTACGGGATCAGGGGCTACATGCACGGGTAAGGTCTGATCAAGGCTATTTTTGATCCCAGTACCTTATTAAGGAAGATGAATAATAGGAAATGATTTTAGAATTTCAAATGTGGGATGATTTTGGCTGCTGCAAAATCCTCCCTTGTGTTTGGATGAACACTTTCTGATCCTATCAGAGTAGGGATGAAAAGGGAGGGAGGGGGCTCACTGGAAAGAATGAGCTGCGGCGAGATGGACACATTGCATTGTGGTTTCCAAACACCTGGTGCTCACGAAAGCATTTCCTCCTCGTGTCAGTCTACATCTTGCTTTCACTGTCGGTAGGTTTCTCGGTTTCACTGTCCTGGGCGATCAGCTGGTATGGCTTCTTCATTTCATTCTCTTCAATCACTGAGTTACCCATTTCAACATCTTGGTTCTTTAGTTCATGTCGTGACAAGTGCTCAACAATTCCAGCTCCAAGGGAGTCACCCAGCACGTTGGTGGTGGTTCGGAGGCGGTCCCTGGGGGTGAGGGGAGGAAAAAGGAGGCTCTTGTGAGCATCTTGAGATTTTAATATCTATGGTATATGAAGCCTTTCATTAGAAGCATCTCCGACAATTCAGTTTGGCATATTCACCGACTGCATGGTTACATACTAGACACGTGCTTCTTAGGAGAGTAGCTATTAAAAGTTAATGTAGGGCATGGTGGCACATGCCTGTAATCCTAGTACTTGGGAGGCCGAGACAGGAGGATCACAGGTTGGAATACAGCATTAGCAACTTAGTGAGTCCCTCAGCAACTTAGCAAGACCCTGTTTCAAAATAAAAAATAAAAAGAGTTGGGGTATATCTCTGAGGTAGAGTGCTTCTGGGTTCAACCCCTAGGACCATATGCACATACACAAAAGTTGTAAGGATGCATACATGATCAGTTTTCAATTACTTGGCTGACTGTAGCTAGAGTCCCAGCAATGGGGAATGACGTTTCTCATTTTATTTAAAAATACTCTTTCCTCCTACTCACCTTCCTTTATACTAGCGGTTCTCAAAATGTGGTCCAGAGACCCCTGGGGGTTCCTGAGGTCAAAAGTACTCTATGATAATACTAAAACCAAGTGCTGTGAGCATGTGTGTTCCTATCACTCTATCTCTCATTGTGATGTATAATTACAATGCACCAATAAAAGGATATTAAAATACTAAAATACTTGCCCCTTCCACTTTGGTTTTATCATGAATGTGTAGTGGAGGTTTGCAAGGACCACAGAACGTGGGAAATCACCACACACTGGATGTACAAGCACTTGGGACAACTCCAGTGGGTGAGATTAAGTCACACATTAAGGAGACTGACAAAGTGTGAAACAGTGCCTTTCTTCTCACCAAATTTTTGGTTTGAAAATGGTTATTTTTCACACACAAAAAAAGTTCTTTGTGTTAACACATAATGAGTTTACTATGGTAGCTTTTAAATTAATTTAAAGTTTTTCTAATATGGTAAATATTTATAGATCTAACTCACACAGATAAAAAGCTTTCTTGGTCCTCAGTAATTAGGAAGTGTCAAGATAAAAAACCGTGAGCATGCTAACTTTATGCACCTGAAGTGCTCGTGTTAACCCAGCGCTGACTGAGGGCTGGAAGCGGGCTGAGTGCCTGCTATGTGTCATTGCATTTGATCCTCATTGTTCCAGCAGGAGGTCGAGAAGATGAGCATCCCTTTCACAGAAGTGAAGACTAGGGTGGCTGGGCAGCCTTTCCTGTGTTGCAAAGGGCCAGGACACCAAGTGACTGAGGCTCATGCTCTGCTCCTTGGGCTTGGTGCGCACCGTTGGGCCTTTGTTTGCAGTTCTGGGGATTGGGCCCAGGGCCTCATGCATGCTAAGCAAGCGCTCCATCACTGAGCTACATCCCAACCCTGAGGGACTCTTCCTGGTCATTAGTCCTAGTGAAGTCAGCACATGTTGACGCCAATACCCCAATGTATTCTAGGTGCTCGCTTTGGGCATCCCAAGGAGAAACTTTTCAAAAATGGAAGAGAACTTGTGAGAGGCCAGAGGCAGAGAATGTCATTCGGAAGGGTGGGGGGAGAGGGAGCAGGGATGGGCCCTAGAGGTGAGGACCTGATGGTGGGGAGCATCCATTTCTCGGAACTTTCCCCAGGACCCCAAATCAATTCCATTCAATGCCACTAGCTCTCTTCCCACTATCTGCATGGGACTTTTCACCCTATGGGGCTCAGATGGGACCACCTTCCCTGCATTACGCCATTGGAACGGGAAGCTCAAGGAGGAAGAGCTTGGGCGGGTGGGCGGGGCCGGCAGTTCTGTTCCAGCCGCTCGGGTGACGTGTTGTGCAATTCAGAAAGGGCCTTGATTTATTTTGGCGCTGTGGACAGCAGGTTGCCCAACTCTGAATAGCTTTATGGAGTGAGAAGTGGAGCAGCTAGATGTGCCCTGCAGGCTGACAGGGGAGTGAACACACATGGCATCCTGGGCTTCGTCTCTAGAGAAGAGCCAGGGTTCAGGCAGTGGGGACAACTTCATACAGGCCACGCTGCCCTCTGCTCTGGGTTCCTTTGGCAGGTGTGCCAGGCTACCTGGCACCTTGGAAGGACAGAGGAGGCCCTGCACCATGAGCCGGAACTCCGCACATGTGTACTCACAGGAACCAGTCCACTGCGATGATGAGTGTGATGTCGTCAGTGGGCAGGCCCACGGATGTCAGCACAATGACCATGGTGACCAGGCCTGCCTGAGGGATCCCCGCCGCCCCGATGCTCGCCGCCGTGGCCGTGATGCTGTTGAAAGAGCATCCAAACAGGACATTTTTACCACTCTCCCCCAGTAGAGAGCACCCTGACAAACACATGGAGCCAGGGCCTGGCTTCTCATGTTAAGAAAAGGGGGTGTGCTTCAGAAAAATGGAAATGAGTTTAAAAAACAGCACTGTGCTAATAATCATACTAACTAATATTTATCACATACTTACTGCATGTTATCTGATGTGCTAGGCCTGGCTTATCTCACCTGATCCTCAAACAACACTCATGAAGGTGATACAACTATTATAGCCTTGTTTTTTCTTTTGTGGAATCCAGGGGCATTCTACACCCCCAGCCCTATTTTATTTTATTTTTATTTTGAAACAGGGTCTTGCTAAGTTGATGGGGGTCTCACTAAGTTGCTGAGGCTGGCCTCGAACCTGCAATCCTCCTGTCTCAGCCTTCCAAGTACTGGGATTTCAGGTGTGTGCCACCATGCCCAGCTATATTATAGCCATTTTTAAATGAAGAAACTGGTGGCTGTTTTTTTTTTTTCATGTCTTTCAAAGCATTTAGTAAGGTATGAAATGCCATAGAATTATAGTAACATTTGTTTCTAATAATTGCCCTATCTAAGTGGAGGGGTGTAAAAAGATTGAACTCGAATGATTAATGTGGTCAGAAAGAATTAAATTTATTAATTCAAGGATAAAGAAAAGATGGTATATATGCATAATGAAGTTTTACTCAGCCATTAAGAAGAATAAAGTTATGTCCTTTGCAGGAAAATGGATGGAACTGGAGAATATTATGCTAAGTGAGATCAGCCAGTCTCAGAAAGTGAAGGGTCATATTTTTTTCTCTCATATGTGGAAGCTAGAGAGAAAAAAGGAAAGAAAAGAAACCTTATGAAGATAGAAGAGAGACCTGTAGAGTAGTGGAAGAGGATCAGGGGAGGGAGGAGAGAAGGGAAAAGGATGGTCCAGGGCAATGAAATAGACCAAATTATTCTTTGTGGATGTAAAAAAATAATGTACCTCTGAGCTACACCCCCAGCCACATGTTATTTATCACAATGAATCCTACTACTATGTATAATTATAATGTACCAAGAAAAATAAAACAAAAATCTAGAGAAGAGAAAAACTATTAATTCAAAAGCAAAATGATTGGTGAGCAAAGTTCTGTAGCACTGTAATTTTTCTCTGTATGGTGCCAGTGTGGACCTGGTTTGCCAGGTGCACTCTCTGTCTGAGACTCAATTTGTCAAATATTTATTTGAAGGGGTGATGCGAGAATGTGAAAATATTTTATTTTTTTTGAAAATGCTTCATAAATAGTTCAGTATTACCTAGATCTAAAGTGGTATTCATAAAGTAGTAAGTCTGTGGCAGAAAATGCTCATGGTTCTGAATACTGTTTCCATTCTATGGTGCTAGAGGTTTTAGCTGGTACATGGTCCCCCAGAATGAAGACTACACTTCCCAGCCTCCCACCGAGCTTTGGAGGTGGTGACGAGCCATCCTAGATCACCTGGAACTCTGGAACCATGCCTCGGTCCCTGACACTGTAGAACACTCACCAGCCTTGAGGGCTCTGCAGAGCAGAGCAGAAAGAGAAATGCATTTCTACCTTAAGTCACCGATACTGTTGTCATTTTTAAAACTCTATCACATGCAACAGAACCTTTTTCCTAACTCAGGGCTTTTTATCCAAGGTATGTGCAAGAATAGGAGTTAGGGTTTGGATCTGAAATGTTCCCCAAAGGCACATGTGTTGGAGGCCTGATCCCCAATGCAGCAGTGTTAAGAGGTGGGGCCTCGGATGGTGACTGGGTCATGGGCTCTGACCTCATCGGTGGGTTGATCCATTAATGGATTTATAATTTGATGGTATCATTGGGAGGTGGTGGAAACTATAGGAGATGGGGTCTAGTTGGAGGAAGCGGGTCACAGGGGGTGAGTATCTTGGGATACATCTAGTCTCTGGTCCCTTCCCTCCCATCCCCCTGCTTCCTGGCCATCACAAGATGAGCAGCTTGGCTCTACCACACCCTCCCCACCATGATGCTGCCTCACTACAGGCCTCGAAACAATGGAGCCAGTGACCACAGACTGAAACCTTGAAAACCTTGAGTCATAATAAATCTTCCCTCCCTTAAGTTGCTTTTCCCAGGCATTTTGTCACAGTGATGGAAAGCTGACTAACATAATAGGATACAGGTGAGCTGAGATATTGATCTGCCAGCCCCCAGTCTCCTAGGTCAGTCAATGACCTCTGGCCACTGTCAGCTTCATTGTTTTCCTCCAATGTATCCTCCAAACTATTACCCCTTTCTAATAACATACAACAATGTATATACAGAGTCTAACATAACTTATTTCTAAATAAACATAACAAAAAATGTGGGGTGATGGAGAGAGATTAAAAGAGCCCATAAAACCAGAAGCAGGGCATAAATCTGGATTTGATCTTGGTCTGGAAGAAAAAGTGATAAAAGACATTTGTGGGCAGTTGGGGAAATCGGAAGTGTTCTGGAAGTACTTTTTAGATTCTTACCACTGTGGTTATATAGAAGGATATCCTATTCTCAGAATGTGCGTGCTGAATGAGGTACAGGTGAAATGTCATGATGGCAGAGAAAGGGAGCGGAAGAAGCTGAAGTGCTAACAATTTTTAGATCTAGGTAGAGGATGTTTGTTGTTGTTTGAGCTTTTCTAGATGTAGGGCAACTTTCATAATAAAAAATTGTGAAAAGAAAAACAAAAAATTGACTTATTTAGATCTCTAAAATATGTTGTTAATAATAATTAAAATCAAACCCCACAACAATGAAGAGCAGGTGCTGACCTGAATTATGAGGCTTAAAGTCCTCTGTTGCCATTAGATTTATTAGTCTCTTGTGCATGGTAACTTTCAGTTGGCCAAAAGGGGAAGAGGGTTATATTTGCACATACACATGGGTATGCACGGGCTGTCCTTGGAAGGATGCAAGAGACGCTGGCAAGTAATACTGGTTGCCTTTGCAGAAAGTTTGGGGGAAGGTATGGAAAAGAAAATTAACTCTCACTAAACACCTCAAATACAATAGTTAAAAAAAACTTTCCACAAAAAATCAAATTTTCAGCCTTATCCGTCAGTATAACCTGTCATCTATCTTATGCAAACTAACCCCAGAGGAAAAAAAATAATCCAGTTTTTCAAGTTTATTTTCATTTTCCAATACTGTCTATAAAAGCTAACATATTTTAATGCTTTTTAAAAATTAAAGTATAATTTAAGAATTCAAAAATATATCCATACTATGTGTTTTGCAGACATTGAAAAGGATGAGCTAGATATATTTATAAGTGGTATATTGATAGGCAAGACAATCGAGGGGCACACAGTATGTATGGTGGGATTAATGACAAAAAAAGAAGTGTATGCATGTCTATGCATAGGAAAACTCTTCCCAAACCCAACACAAATAATGGTCACTTACAGAAAGATGCAGAGTGATATGGTACCAGGCTGGCGTAAGTTTTACTTTATACACTTAATATAGAAGTATCATTGTTATTCATTATTATTCACCTTGTTATTAGTGAGTGTGCACATCTATAATAAAATAAAAATGTCTAAATCTAAAAACTCCTCTCCCACTCCCCGTTATGTGGGATCCCCTTCGCGATCAGTTTCTTCTCTGGACCTTGATCACCCTCTCATCTGGCAGAGCCATTCTTAAGAAAATGCGTAGAACTCTTTCCTTGTACCTGATGGTGATAATCTGTCCGAAGTTCAGGTCGAAGTTGTTAACCTGAGCGATGAAGATGGCAGCCAGGGCCTCGTAGAGGGCGGTCCCGTCCATGTTAATGGTGGCCCCCACGGGGAGCACGAATCTGGTGATGCGTTTGTCCACACCGTTGTTCTCTTCCAGGCACTTGAAGGTGATGGGCAGGGTGGCAGAACTGAGAACAGTGAAATGGCACGTGAGCGGGGCTTCTGGGGGTTCCCAGTATGACTGTGTTTGGTCTTTTGGACAGACAGTTCCTTCCTCTCCCCTGTTCTAACTTAAAGGGAACTAAGTCAGCACTTGTGTAAAGAGGGGAGCGGGGTTTGGAACAGTGTGGTCCCTCACGGGGTCATCTGGCAGCTCTCCTGCTTCTGGGTTCGTCTGGGACATCGCTTGTGATTGTTCACACCCAAGTCACTGTGCCAAGTCATGCTGCCATTTCTCTCTCAGGCAGATGGCAATGGACAGGAAAGGATAGTGACTTCCATTTTGTCCCCCTAAAAAGGATATAGGGCTAACTAGTCCCTAAATCCCAAATGGATATGAACAGTATCAGAGGTGAAAAAGCCAATGCATCTCGAAGTTAAAAGAACAAAATGCCTCCATCTACCTCCAACCTCAGGGCTCAGGGTCAAGGTAAAATTGCCCCCTTCCTTCCCTCCCTCCTTCCATCCCTCCCTTCCTTCTGTCCTTCCTTCCTTCCTTCCTTCCTTCCTTCCTTCCTTCCTTCCTTCCTTCCTCCCTCTTCTCTTTCTTTTCTTCTTGTGATTCTGGGGGTTGAACCCAAGGGGATTCCACCACTAAGTTACACCCCAGCCCTTTAAAAATTTTTTTTGTGTGTGTGTGCGGTACTGGGGATTGAACTTAAGGGCGTTTTACCCCTGAGCTACACCCCCAGTCCTATTTTTATTCTTTATTTTGAAACAGGGCCTCATTAAGTTGCAGAGGGCCTCACAAAGAAGCTGAGGCTGGGCTGTGGACCTGCGCTCCTCCTGTCTCAGCCTCCCAAGTACTGGGATCACAAGCATGCACCACCATGCCCATCTTAACATTTTTTATTTTCAAACAGAGTCTCACTAAGTTGCTGAGGCTGACCTGGAACCTGTGATCCTCCTGTCTCAGCCTGGAATTAAAGCTGTGCACCACCACGGCCAGCTAGTTTTAGACATTTTCTTAGAGGAGTAAGCCACACATACACACCTTGAAGAGGTCCCCAGAGCTGTGACGAGTGCTTGGAGCAACCCTCCAATGAAAACCCAAGGGTTCTTCCGGGTCACCAGGAAATAGAGGAGGGGCAGGACAATGACTCCGTGAATGAGCAGGCCCACAATGACTGTCACCGTGTACATAGCCAGCTGCCCGCCGATCACACCCATGTCTTCCATCTCAACGATTTTCCCTGCAATCAGGAAGAGGATGCCCACGGGGGCGTACCTGTGGAGAAGCGACAGGTGTACAACTGGAAGTCTGATTTCCAACAAGCTAGTCCTTGTAAATTACCAAGTGGTAAGAAAAAGGGAGAGAGAGTGGATTTCCAAACTTTTCCACCTGGGTACTATTAGGACTTGCAGAAAGCACGAATTTCTTTCTTTCTTTATTTTTTTTTTTTGCGGTACCGGGGATTGAACCCAGGGGCGGTCTACCTCAGCGCTACACCCCCGGCCCTATTTTTTTATGCTTTTTTTTTTTTT
>PVJS01035505.1:0-20970 GCA_004027185.1 Glis glis | reverse complement strand
TCAAAATAAAGTATAAAAAAAAATAGGGCCGGGGGTGTAGCACAGAGGTAGAACGCCCCTTGGTTCAATCCCCAGTACCAAAAAAAAAAAAAACCCAAAACCTTCTATTTGCTGGGCGTGGTGGCACAGCACGCTTTTAATCCCAGTACTTTGGGAGGTGGAGACCGGAGGATCCGGGTTCGCAGCCAGCCTCAGCTCTCTCTCTCTCTACTTAGTGAGGCCCTCTGCAACCTCGTGAGACCTGGTTTCAAAATAAAGTATAAAAAATAGGGCCGGGGGTGTAGCGTGGAGGTAGAACGCTCCTGGGTTTCAACCCCCGGTACCGCAAAAAAAAAAAAACCTTCTATTTTATCTGGCCACCCTAAATCCCAGGAGAGATTCTTTTTGCCCCGTGGATATCCATTCCTGTCACATCAGCCTTAGAGTGCAAGAATATAGAGTATGAAAAAAAGTAGAATCAAAAGTTAAAAGTGCCAAGCATGGTGGCACACATCTGTCTGTGATTCCAGCTACTTGCAAGGCTGAGGTAGGAGGATCACAGATTCAAGGTCAGCCTGAGAAACTTAGCAAGACCCTATCTTAAAATAAAAAATGACAAGGGATGGGGATGTAGCCCAATGGTAGAACACTTGCCTAGCATGTGCAAAGCCCTGCATTCAATCCCCAGTACCCACCCCCCCCACACACACACAAAGTCAAAAGTAGCACTCTATAGTTTTTAGAGATTAATATAATTGATGGGAGCCAGGCATGGTGGCTCCAGTACTTGGGAGGCTGAGACAGGAGAATCACAGGTTCAAATCTACCCTTAGCAATTTAGTGAGACCATAATCAACTTAGCAAGACCCTGTTTCAAAATTTGAAAAATAAATATAATGGGCTGGGGGTGTAACTGGGAGGTAGAATGCCTTGGATTGTGTGTGTGTGTGTGTGTGTGTGTGTGTGTGTGTGTGTATGTGTGTGTGTGTGTGTGTGTGTGTGTAATTGATGGAGTCTTATATTTAGTTTGGGGACCATGCCTAGTTCTCTTGAGCCCATGAAGAGGCCATATTATTCTAAAATCAAGCAAAGGAGGCTTTAGGGGCCATCTTACCCAATCTGTTTATTTTGCAAGGCCTCCCTAGAGAAGGGAAATGAATTGTCCAAGGTCAGTCACGGGGCTAGAATGGAACCTAGGTTTTTGGTGTCTGGCCCACCATTCATTCGTTCCTCTATCATCTGTCTCAGTTTATTCACACTATAGTGTCCCATTCCTGCCCCCCAAATTCATGTTCTTCTTGAATGCAAATGCATTCATTCCATCCCAAGAGCCCCTCTCATGAACTACACCATTAACATATACCAGACAATTTTTGTCTTTCTACCATGTCAGGATTTATTGAATAACAATAAAATTCACAAGCTACATCACTTTCATCTGTATTATGTTACCCAATACTCAGGGTTCGCTTGGTATTGGGACTGTGGCAATTGCAGGTTCTTTTATTCCATTCCAATATTAATTACCAATATCTCTAGCAGTCAAGTCACACATCTTACTTCACACAATGATGTATAGGTTACAGAATGGCTAAGAAAGGGTTAATGGTGGCCACTGAGAGCAAAGGAACAGATATGATTGCAAAAGAGCCACTGTAGGTGGTCAGATAAGATAAGAAGCAGCCCTAGAACTTCTTCAGAGCTCAGAACTGTTCAGGGCAGAACTTGTTCAAGGAGGAGGAAGGGCCCCCTGGAAAGCAGGGAGAGTTGGAGTTTGTTGACTGTCAGCCTCCAGATGTGCTCACCAGGCGGTCTGACACAGTGAAGGGTCCGTGTGTGTCATTGTACACTGTCTTAGGTGCCCTTCCTTTGATGTGTTTCAAATAAGGGGTGGCATCATTCCGTGGACTAGTGTGTTCTGTAGGCTCATAGGCCTAGTTTTTTTCATTTATTTATTTTTTTGCGGTACCGGGGATTGAATGCAGGGGCGTTCTACCTCCGCGCTACGCCCCCGGCCCTTTTTTTTTTATACTTTATTTTGAAACCGGGTCTCACGAAGTTGCGGAGGGCCTCAGTAAGTAGAGAGGGAGAGAGAGAGAGAGAGACAGGGAGAGAGAGAGAGAGACAGGGAGGGAGAGAGAGAGAGCTCTCACGTGCGCGAGCTGAGGCTGGCCGTGAACCCGGATCCTCCGGTCTCCGCCTCCCAAAGTACTGGGATTACAAGCGTGCGCCTCCACGCCCGGCCCAGGCCTGGTTTTTTTCTATATATATATATATATTTTTTTTTTTAGTACTGGGGATTGAACCCAATGGCATTCTACCTCTGAGCTACACCCCCAGCCCTATTTTATTTTTATTTTGTAACAGGGTCTCGCTAGGTTAATGAGAGTCTCACTATTTGCTGAGGCTGTCCTTGAACCTGCAATCCTCCTGTCTCAGCCTCCCAAGTACTGGGATTACAAGTGTGCGCCACCACGCCCGGCTCTGCTGTGGGTTTGATATGCCCATGCATCCATGTGATTTAATTAGATAAGTTCATAGGTGGTCATTTTTTTATTTCCATGATTTATTTATCATTTTGTGCCTTATGATTGTGCTGTGTAGCTGGGTTTTTGTTGCTGTTTGGTACTAGGGATTGAACCCAGGGCTGCTCTAGCACTGATCTGCCTCCCAACCACCCCCTTTTTTTTTTAGCTTTTGGGTTTTTTTTTTTTTTTTCAGTACTGGGGATTAAATCTAGGGGCATTCTACCTCCAGGCTACACCCCCAGCCCTATTTTTTATTCTTTCTTTGGAAACAGGGTCTCACTAAGTTGCAGAGGGCCTCACTAAGTAGCTGAGGCTGGCTATGAACCCGGATCCTCCGGTCTCAGCCTCCCAAGTACTGGGATTACAAGCATGTGCCACCACGCCCAGTTTAGCTCTTGTTTTTTTAAGATAGGGTCTGCTATGTTTCCCAGGCTGTCCTTAAACTTGTGATCCTCCTGCCTCAGCCTCCCCAGTAGCTAGGATTACAGGCATGTTCCACTTCACCTGGCTTGGGTTATTCCTTCTTATAAGTCATATATGTCCGACACCTGGTGGTTTTCTATTTGCCCAGACAAGTTACCAAGTCATTCTGCCTTTGCACTCGCCCAGCATGCGCAAGGCCCTGGATTCTATCCCCAGCACTGCCAAGAAAACAATTTAAGCTGGGCATGGTGCTGCACGCCTGTAATTCCAGTACTTGGGAAGCTAAGACAGGAGGATTGCAGGTTCAAGGACAGCCTCAGCAAGTAGTGAGACTCTCGTCAACCTAGTGAGACCCTGTTTCAAAATAAAAATAAAATAGAACTGGGGGTGTAGCTCACAGGTAGAATGCCCCTGGGTTCATTCGCTAGTACCAGCAAATAAAATAAAATAAATAAAATAAAAATAGTCACTCAGGGCAGACACAGCCTGAAAACCGCTGTTCTATAGAACGTGGAGGAACACAGAGCGGGGCACACAGCCTCCTCTCTACAGCCCCCAAATTCATAACTGATTCCAGCAACAACTCCAGAGTTTATTTATTTGTTTATTTTGGTGCCCAAGATCCACCCCAGGGCCTCACACATGCTAAGCAAGTACTCTACCACTGAGCTAATCCCCAGTAACTCCAAGGTTTAAAGTCCAAAGTCCCCTCTAAGTCTCCTCTAAACCAGTGATGGTCAGGCTCAAGATGACCCATTCCGAGGCAGACCGCTTCCCAGCTATGTACACGTGACTTCAAACATGCTATGTGCTTCCAAATACAGGGGTGGGACAGGCATAGGCTAGACATTCCCATTTCAAAAGGGAGAAATAAGTAGGGAAGAAGAAAGGAGTGTCAGGTCCTAAGCTGGTCCAAGGACCTTAAGGCTGAAGAATGGTCTTTGGCTTAATGCTCTACCCTTCAGGCGCACTGGGGCACACGTCCCATCCCTATGGTTTTGCTGGGCACAGCCCATGCCACAGCTCTGCCGGGTTGGAGTTTCCTGCCTGTGGTTCTCCCAGTCTAGAATCACACATCCGTGGCTCTACTGGTCCGAAGTCTCAAGGGCAGCTCCATTCCCACGGCTCCACTGGGTATTGACCTAGTGTGTGCTCTCTGTATTGGCCTCCATACCCACCGCAGTTCTCCACCCAGGGACCCCAGTTCTCTGAGGCATCCTTTGAAATCCAGGCAGAGGCAGCCATGCCCCCAAAGCTTTGGTTGGCACAGAATACACACGGGGGCAGGGGCTCTGGGAGCCACACCTGGTGTGGCTGAGAAATGTGGCAATAGAGTCCGGGGAGCCGAGCCCACGGTGTGAGGCAGCACTGGGCAGTGGAGGCCCCTCCTTCGTAATGTTTCTGCCCCTAAGATGGGAGGGGCAGTCCCTTTCCCTCCTGGATCTCTGAAATGACTTCAGGGTCATTCTTTCATTGTCTTGGATGGTGGCTTCTATTTAGAAGACGACTCAGCTCCCCATTGTCTTGATGAATAGCACCTGGTTTCCCTTGGATGACTGATCCATACTAATCTCCTTATCCAGCAATCCTGGGACACACCTTTGTTCTCTCCAAACAGGTTTTTCTCCTTTTTTTCCAATGGGAATAGGGTGAGAATATTTCTGACTTTTAAGTTTTTCTTCCTTTTTGACTAACAATTCCATTGTGTGTGTGTGTGTGTGTGTGTGTGTGTGTGTGTGTGTGTGTGTGTGTTACAGGAGCTAGAACCCAGGGGGGCTCTATCACTTAGCTACATTCACACCCCTTTTTATTTTTATTTTGAGATAGGGTCTTGCTAGTTGCCCAGGCTGACCTTGAACTTGAGATCCTCCTCTGTCAGCCTTCCTAGTCCTGGGCTTACAGGCCTGTGCCATAACACCTGGTTTAACAATGGCATTTTAAAAGCATTTCTCTCCTTTTGGAATTTACTATAAGGAGTTGATTGAAACCAGGCCATACCTTTGACACTATGCTTAGAACTTTCCTTTGCCAAATATCCAATTTCATCACTTCCAAGTTCTACCTTCCACAAAACACTAGCACACACACACACAATTCAGCCAAGTTCTCTGCTGCTTTATAATAAGGATGACCTTTTCTTCATTGACTGATAACATGTTCTTCATCTGAAACCTCATCAGAAGGACCTGTACCATCATATTTCTACCAATATTCAATTCATGACCACTTAGATATTGTCTCAGAAGACCACGAATCTCCTCTTCTCCTTCCAAGTCCTCATCTCAATCCCATTCACAGCCCGCTCATGGCAACGTGGGCTTTTCCCACCATGCATCTCACAACTCTCCAGCCTCTACTCACTGCCTAATTCCAACGCCACTGCCACATTTTGAGGTGTCTATTACAATAGCACCCCACTCTCAGTACCAGTTTCCTATATTCATCCATTCAGGCTGCCAAATAACAAAATACCATAAACTGGGTTATTTATTATAACAGAAATTTAACCCAGGGGTGTTCTACCACTGAGCTACATACCCAGACCTTTTTCAATTTTATTTTATTTATTTATTATTTATTGATTTATTGATTGATTGATTTATGTGGTACTGGGGATTGAACCCAGGGGCATTCTACCTCAGAGCTACACCCCCAGTCTGATTTTATTCTTTATTTTGAAACAGGGTCTCACTAAGTTGCAGAGGGCCTCACAAGGTTGCTTAGCCTGGCTGCAAACCTGTGATCCTCCTGTCTCAGCCTCCCAAGTACTGGGATTACAAGCGTGTGCCACCACGCCAGACTTTTCAATTTTATTTTATTTTATTATTTATTTATTTATTTATTTATTTATTTATTTTTTTTGCGGTACCGGGGATTGAACCCAGGAGGGAGACTTTTCAATTTTATTTTGAGACAGAATCTCACTAACTTGCCCAGGCTGGCCTTGAGCGTGTTATCCTCCTGCCTCGGCCTCCCCGTAGCTGGGATTAAAGGCATGTTCCACCACTTCTGGCAGGGGTTAGGATTTCAAAACATGAACCATAGCATCGCCCTCCAGGGCTTGTTTCTGTTCTCTGCCGCCTCAATCATTTGGGGGAGAGGGTAAAGTCCAGGATAATCAGGGGCCCGGGCCTAGAGTGTGAGCCGAAGACCTTCTGGCAGCACCCTAAGGGTGATTCCTACCCTTGATTTCCAAAAGAAAGGACACAGCTAAGAAGTCAGTCTCTACTGGGTGGACAAGACCCCAGACAGGGCAAGGGGAATTCCGCCTTCCAGGTGCCTGGGGTCCTGGCCTTGTGACACACAGGGCTGACTGGGCCTGGACCTCCCCGCTGGTGTCTTGCAGAGTATCTGGAGGAGAGCTGTTCGATTTCCTGGCCCAGAAGGAGTCGCTGAGTGAGGAGGAGGCCACCAGCTTCATTAAGCAGATTCTGGACGGGGTGAACTACCTGCACACAAAGAAAATTGCTCACTTTGATCTCAAGGTCAGTAAGGGTAGTCAAGGAAAAGAACCAGAGTTAAGGCTGAGTGTGGTGGCGCACACCTGTAATCCCAGTACTTGGAAAGCTGAGACAGGAGGATTGCAGGTTCGAGGTCAGCCTCAACAGTTTAGCAAGACCCTGTTTAAAAACAAAAAATAAAATAGGACTGGGGATGTAGCTCAGAGGTAGAATGCCTCTGGGTTCAATCCCCCATGCCCCCCCCAAAAAAGAACCAGAGTTAAAGAAGAAGGGTCTCAGTTCCTTCCCAAAGTCACTGCAGGCGGGGCCCAGGGCCCACTTGGCTCTCTTGCCTCACATAATTGAAAACCCAAGCTCCCGGGAAGAAATGACGCATGGCAAGTGCCCACCTCCTGAGCTGCATTTCACCTATCAGGTTTTCTGCAAATGGCTGACTGCAACGATCTTCTTAATCAATTCCAGGCACCTTATTGCTTCTAAGGGAGCAGGTGGAACATAGTTTTTAAATATGTAGACCAGGGTGGAGGATGTAGCTAGTGGTAGAGCACTTGCCTACCATGTGCAAGGCCCTGGGTTCCATCCCCAGTAACTGCAAAAAAAAAAAAAAAAAAAAAAAAAAGTAGACCAATGACAGGAAACTTGAAACCAAACCCATTTCACAAGACTGAACTTTTCAGCAACAAAGAACTACATCCTCAGTGGGCAGAACTAGAAGTGTTTGGAGGATTGCAAAGGTCATCCAGTCCTCCGCATCCCTCCACCAGAGGCTGTAAATCTTGGAGCCCAGGGACCGCTGGCTGCCCTCTCCCACCCGGCCCCAAACACCGGTCATAAAACTGCTTCCAGGGCCCACTGATCATTTGTGGTAACTGGTATTCAGGGTCGAGAAAGTTCACTGTGACCACATAGGACTTCATGAAGAAAGCATGTGGTCAAAGTAGATGGGTTTTCTTAGTAACTGAGCTCAGTCACACAGACTGATGAGCCTTTGCAGATACCTAACACATAAAGGTCTTTGAACTCGTGATCAGACCCATGCTTACGGGAAGGAGGCCCATTCTTCATTCTTTGGTCCAGAAACCCCTGTGGTCTTTCAAGCACTATGTTGGATGCCTGGATATTGCTATAGATACAAAATATCCCGAGCCCCTGTCTGGGCTTAGTTCCTCTTTTCCAGGGCACTTAGTGCAGGAGACAGAAAAGAAAGATCAAGGGCTGTAAGTGTTGTGCTAGAGGGAAGCTCCAGGGGGCCTGCAGAGCCCAAATGAGGGGACATCTAAGTCAAACTTAGATGGGGTATCAGCGGAGGCTCCCAAGAAGGGGTTATTTGAGATGAGTTTTCTGAAGGACTGGCAGGTGTTAGCAGAGGGGAAGGCCCCTCTCAGGAAGATAGACCAGCAGTGGACGTGGTCATGAAACAGCACAGTGCACTCAGGGAAGTATAGGCCAAGGGAGTCCGTGCTGATGTCTAGGGAAGAGGCCAGAAGGAGGCCAGGAGCCAGACAAGAGTGGGAGCTAGGTCAAGGAGGTTACACTTTACCCTGAGAGATACAGAGGCCAGGTGAGCAGGTGTATGTTGCAGAATGACCCCTCTGCCTGGGAGGCTGGATTTGATGGGGACAGCCTGGCAGCTGGCGGCCCAGCCAGAGGCTGATGTGGTAATTTGCATGAGACGTGAGGAAGGGTGGATTCAAGACCTATTGCAGAGGTTGATCTGAAGATTGATTAGGTACCTAATTCGATGTGATGATGAGGAAGAGGACAAAGTCCAGGATGAAACCTATGTTTCGACTTGGGGGACTGGCCCAGAGACTGTTACGGCACGCCTGCCGTATCACAGCAGTGGTGTCGGGGTGTGGGCTCAGTTCCCACACAGGTCCCCATGCCAGCTCTTACCCTGCCTCACGGTGACCTGCTGTGAGTCCCCCTAGCAAGTCCCCCTCCTTATGCAGATTGTCACAGTATTTTGAGTCCCTCCTACAAAAGGTATCTTACAGAATTCTACTCAGGTGCTATGGAGTAAAAGCTGGGGCCTCGCGGAGGGTGAGGCCCGGGCAGCCTTTGGACCTCAGGGTGGTGATAGCCGAGCAGGAAATGTCTGGATTGCACCTGTGTCTTCTTCCTGGTAATGCCATGGACAATTCACCCGTTGTTTTCTTGTGTCTTTGCTGGATCCAGGAGACCGCCTTAACATGGGCTCCTTTGTCTTCTCTTACCAGACTGGTAGAGGTAGGAGGAGTTGCTGGAGCTGGCTGGCTGGCTGACTGTAACAGGTTCATGGTGTTTGGTTAACGTCTATGGCAGCTTGCTGTTGTGGGGTGTTCTGGCTTGGAGTCGGCCAGGTTGGTGTTTGCTCCTACCATGTGCCAGGATACACCTGAACCTCAGTTTTTCAGCTTCAGTGCAAATAATAACATTTACCTGGCAGAGTTGTAACAGTTAGAAGAAGCATGAAATACTGAATTTGGAATAGGTGTTTCTGTAATAGTAGCTATTATTGCTATTTCTGTTCCCAGGATAGAGGAAAAGAAAACACAACTCTGGTTACAGTGCTTTGGGCCCTGATAGACTAGGAAAATGAACCATGCTAATGCAGTTCTAAACTGCCCAGCAGAAAGCCGAGATTGGTTGCTACGTGAGACTGCTGGTGTGTAGCCCCTGGGCTCAGTCTGGACACTTTCCATGACCTAGAGACAGCCTGGGTTTCTGTCTGGAAGAGGATAGGGTAAGGATGCTGCTGACTCCCACCCATAGCCACATAACCTTTGAGTGTGTAGACTCTGAGCTTTCTGAGTCCTCCACCCAGGGGTCTCCCTGGCCCAGGCCCAGCTGGGTGACTTCAGGAAGTGACGAGTAGCTGGAACTCAGAGGGATTGCCTCATGAGTGGGGAGACACTTCCTGCAGACAGAATGTGGGTATGTGGTACATGTGCTTTCTGGAACTTTTTCTTTTTTTGGTACTAGAGATTGAACCCAGGGGTGCTCTACCACTGAGCTACACACCCCCACTCATTTTTATTTTTTATTTTGAAACAAGGTCTCAAGCCTGGGCTGGCTTCAAACTTGCTATTCTCTTCCCTTAGCCTCCCAAGTAGCTGGGATTGCAGGCATGCACCACCATGCCCAGCTGTGGCTGGAACTTTCTGCCAGTTTGCCAGGGGTCGGAGGGATTATTCAGAAGGGCCAGCTGGTAGTTTAGAGGAGGCTTCTTGGTTCCATGTTGTTTCCCACAATCTAAAATTCACATTTGAGCTGGGTGTGGTGGCACACACCTGTAATCCCAGTACTTAGGAGGCTGAGACAGGAGGATCGCAGGTTTGCAGCCAGTCTTAGCAACTTAGTGAGGCACTATTTTATTTATTTATTTATTTATTTATTTATTTATTTATTTATTGTGATACTGGGGATTGAACCTAGGGACATTCTACTTCCAAGCTATACCCCCAGCCCTATTTTTTATTCTTTATTTTGAAAAAGGGTCTCACTGCCGGGCATGGTGGCGCACGCTTGTAATCCCAGTACTTGGGAGGCGGAGACCGGAGGATCTGGGTTCACCGCCAGGCTCAGCTACTTAGTGAGGCCCTCTGCAACTTTGTGAGACCTGGTTTCAAAATAAAGTATAAAAAATAGGGCCGGGGGTGTAGCTCGGAGGTAAAACGCCCCTGGGTTCAATCCCTGGTATCGCAAAAAAAAAAAAAAGTAAAAGAAAAAGGGTCTCACTAAGTTACGGAGGGCCTCACTAAGTAACTGAGGCTGGCCGCGAACCTGGATCCTCCGGTCTCAGCCACCCAAGTACTGGGATTACAAGCGTGCACCACCACACCAGGCTAGAGGCCCTGTTTTAAAATAAAAAATAAAAAATAGGGCTGGTGGTATAACTCAGAGGTAGAATGTTCTTGGGTTCAATCCCTAGCACTGCACACACACACACAAAAAAAATTCACATTTTTCTTCCTGCTTCTGTTTTCCTCTCCTGCTTGTATTCCATTATTCCTCGCCCAGTGAACCAGACTAGCCTGGCTGCCCCAGGACACAGTCACCATGTTGTCTCCACTCCCTGACCATACCCTGTTCTCCACACTCCCCTCCCACCTTGAAGGAGCAGGTGGTGGAGGAGGGTCAGCTCTCCGGCCTGCCCCTGAGAAATGAATGACCTCGTCTCCACTGCTATTTGATAAGCTTCTCCTGTGTTCAGCCATGTGCTAGGGACAGTCGGGTTCCTGGGTGCTTACATGTTCCTAACCCTGTTGCAGAGAGCATGTGAATGGACAAACTGATACAAGAGAAGCAATATTGGTTAAAAAACGGCTCATGGACGGGCATGGTGGCACATGCTTGAAATCCCAGTACTTGGGAGGCTGAGACCAGAAGATCCCAGTTTGCAGCCAGCCTCAGCTACTTAGTGAGGCCCTCCACAATTTAGTGAGACCCTGTTTCAAAATAAAGAATAAAAAAAATAGGGCTGAGGGTGTAGTTCAGAGGTAGAACGCCCCTGGGTTCAACCCCCAGTTCCGCACACACACACAAAAAAACAGCTCATGGCGCTGGGTGGTACGCCTATAATCCTAGTACTTGGGAGGCTGAGATAGGAGGATTACAGGTTTGAGGCTAGCCTCAGCAATTTAGTGAGACTCTGTTTCAAAATAAAAAAAAAAAGGCTGGGGGTGTAGCTTGGGAGTCGAATGCCCTGGGTTCAATCTCCAGTACCAAATAAAATAAAAAAAGAAAACATTTCATAGCATTCTCTTGCCCAAAAGTCTTGTTACTCACTGGATACATGACCCGTTCTCAGCATTCATTCAGGCTTTTCTGGCACTGTCTCAGCCCTGTTTCTGGTCTCATCCGCCCTTCCCCACTCGGACAAGACGGCAGATGCGTGGCCGGCCGCTCTCCTCCTCCGTCCTTGCTCTTCCCATCCAGGATGCTGTGCGCTTCCTTTTCCTTCCCCATGCACTTCCTGCTCCCACTTCGAGGCCATCAGCAATGCCATTTCCTTTGGGAAGCCTTTGCCATCCCTGCCACCTCCAAAAGCATAATTAAGAACTAACGTGCCTCTCTGCTCTTGTTTCCCTTCGTACACATTTCTGCTGGGAGCATTCCTCGTTATGAATCACTTTCTGCCACACAGTGCCTGCCCTATGCCGAGTCATTCAGTGTTGAATGAATGAATGAACGAACGAATGAATGAATGAATGCCTTAGCAAAGACCACGCATGCTCTTGGATGTCCAAGGCCCTTTCATCTGCCACATGGAAAATGCAAATGAGGTTGCAGTCAGAGTTTAATTCATTCATGTGAACATTTTTTGAGGGCCTACTATAATCCACAGGGGAGAGTGACAAACATCATTGTGACATGGTACCTGCCTTCCAGGGGCCCCCTGTCTACTGGGAGATGCACGTGGTGAGACTCAGTGGGGAGGCCACCTGAAATAAAAAGCTAATGGAGCCGGGCGTGGTGGCGCACGCTTGTAATCCCAGTACTTGGGAGGCTGAGACAGGAGGATCACAGGTTCGCGGCCAGCCTCAGCTACTTAGTGAGGCTCTCTGCAACTTAGTAAGACCGTTTCAAAATAAAGAATAAAAAATAGGGCTGGGGGCTGGGCGTGGTGGCGCACGCTTGTAATCCCATTACTTTGGGAGGCGGAGACCGGAGGATCCGGGTTCGCGGCCAGCCTCAGCTCTCTCTCTCTCTCTCTCTCTCTCTCTCTCTCTACTTAGTGAGGCCCTCCGCAACTTCGTGAGATCCGGTTTCAAAATAAACTATAAAAAATAGGGCCGGGGGTGTAGCGCGGAGGTAGAATGCCCCTGGGTTCAATCCCTGGTACCGCAAAAAAAAAAAAAATAGGGCTGGGGGTGTAGCTCGGAGGTAGAAGCCCCTGGGTTCAATCCCTAGTAATGAAAAAAAAAAAAAAGCTAATGGAGTCTCGCCAACAAATGCTTGCTTCCAAGTCGTGAGCTGTCTGCCTGAGCGGAGGGGAGATTGTCCCGGTGTGTGCTGTGAATGCACACGCGGTGGGAGGTGGGGTGGTAAGGGTAGCTGATGCTGTCTGGTAGTTACGTAGATGGAAGGGACACTGAAGCCGGTTGCACCTCAGTTCCGGGTAGTACAAAACATGCTCCAAAGGACAGATCACCAGGAAGTGGGCTCAGAACCACCCCGGAACCTCATCCTATTGTGTTCATGATCCCAACACAAATAGAGAAATAGAGGCCTCATAGACAGGACACAGTAGTATGTGGCTTTGTGCTTATTTGGGGTTTGGGAGTTTCCCCTCTGAATACCTGTGAGTCCTTCCCTCTCTCTCGTTTCCACCCTAAACTGATACAATTTGGAAACTCTGAAATGGAAGGTAGTCCTCAGGACTGATGGTATTTTAAGCAAAAAGAACAAATCCTGAGAAATGAATGTGATCCAGGAACCCAAAATCCTGAAGGGGCTTTAATTTATGTAAGCAGTGGTAAGAGGGGTGAATTCCTGAGCAAGGTACTCCCCCAAATCCAATTTCCTCTGTGCCCTGAATCATCCTTGAAGCTGTTCTGAGGTTCATGGTGTGATAGGGACCACTGGTCAAGCTTTCATAAGAATGATAATGATAGCCCTTTATATTCATATGGTACTTTCTAGAATATAGCATACTTACATGTCTATTTTCTCATTTGTTCCTCATTGAAGTAGAAACTATTGTTACTTTTTTACATACAAAGCAATCGAAATTCAGAGAGGTTAAGTCACCTGCCCAATATCACACAGGCATTAAATGATGAGACTGGGACTTGAACTTAACCAGAGAGGAAATGCTAAGAAAAGCTGGGTGTCAGCCGGGCGTGGTGGCACACGCCTGTAATCCCCTTACTTGGGAGGCTGAGACAGGAGGTGCAGGGTTGAGGCCAGCCTCAGCAACTTAGTTTGGCTATCAGTAACTTAGTGAGATCCTGTTTCAAAATAAAAAATAAAATAGGACTGGGGGTGTAGCTTGGAGGTTGAATGCTCCTGGGTTCATTCCCTAGCACCACAAAAAGGAAAGAAAAGCTGTGTGTCACCAGATTTTCTCACCAGATTCTAACAGTCCATATTCCTTACTTCCTTAAGGTTGTAACTTTTGACACACAGTTAATCCAAGGTCTGTAGTCTGCTATACACTTACTCCTTACATAGTTAATTTCTTTTTTTTTTTTTTTTGCGGTACTGGGGATGGAACCCAGGGCCATTCTACCTCCGAGCTCCACCCCCCAGTCCTATTTTTTATTCTTTATTTTGAAACAGGGTCTCACTCAGTTGTGGAGGACCTCACTAAGTAGCTGAGGCTGGCCGCGAACCCGGATTCTCTGGTCTCAGCCACCCAAGTACTGGAATTACAAAGCATGCGCCATAGTTAATTTCTTATTGGGCTACACTGTTTTCTCTTTCTAATAAGTTATCCCTCAGATTAAAAAATTATTTATAGGTTATGAATTGCTTTAGATTGTGTGTGCATTTGAGTTAGGAGCTGGCTGGGGCACAGGAATGCAGAGGGAAAGAGGGAGCTGTCTTCAGTCTGTGCGCTGCGTGTGTTTACTCATTTTATCCACACAACCTTAAGACAGAGGCTCAATGGTTCTGCCCATTTTATAGAAACGGGAGGTTGCTAGAGGACTCCTAAGGCTCCTAGTGCCTCCTCAGAACCCCTTACTATATTAATCTTCCCATTTGGCAGATGAGGGGTCCAAGGCTCAGAGAAGTGTGTGGCCTAGCAAATCAAACTGCTAGCATGGGGCAGAAATGCAGCTCAAACCCGTCTGTCTGATGACAGGGTCCCCGTAGCACTGGTTTCCCAAACGCCAGGCACCGAGTGACTCCAACTTCCTTTACAACACCGACTCTGAGCCCCACTGCTAGTGAGCTGGGTTTAGTTGGCTTTGCATTTTTAATATGGTCTCCAGAGGCTTATAAGAAGTGACTAGCCCCTGGACTACTGGAGGCCCCCAACACACAACTTGGGGTTCAGAATGCCAGCATCCAAGCCTAGACTCCTCAGTGGTTAGATAGGAGCACCAGCCATCATCTCACCTGGTGGCTTCACAGATCTGACAAAGGGACGTGCAGGGAGAGCCCGCGGCAAATGCTGGTTGTTGGGTGGCACAGACCATGAAGCCCACGTGCCGATTGACCCAGCATTGGAAGCCAGTGGTCCTGGAATGGCCGTGAAAGTGAATTTCCATGTCTCTGCCTCCTGCTCTACCCAGCAGGGCAGCAGGAGGTCAGAGCCACGCCGTGGCCTCCCCCAGTGCAGGAGTGGCCAGAGGCTGTGGTTTGACAGATCCAAGTGCATCTGAGTTCGAGCCCTTCCCTAAGCCACAGCTGTGGGTTTTCTGGGAAAACCACGGGGCTGGAGCAGCATGCTGATGAGGCCCCAGAGCCAGCTTGAAATAGCCACTTTGCCAGCAGCAGGGTGATCCCCGGGGCACCCTTGCATCAACTAGAGGAAGGGAGGAAACTTGGGGGAGTGGGGAGCACACGGTGGGGCCAGCCGCACTAGCTGAGGTGCCTTGGGCAAACACTTAACCTCCCGCTCCTTGGTTTCTTCAACCCGAGCGATGCCGGTCCTTGCTCAGAGTGAGGGTCAAGGGAGATGGGTGTGGCCAAGTGGTAAACTGTCAGCTGTTGTGGGTGTTGCTCTGCACCAGCTGCTGGCTGGGTGCTTCGAGGAGCACGGAAGGGCAGGTGTGTCATCCAGCGGGGGAGGCACTGTGGTGCTGCAGGTGGAGATGCTGCACGAGTTTGGAGCCAGAGGGGAAAGAGGCCAGGCAGTGGGTTCAGATGATGCCCCTGGTAGGAGACAGGATTTTGGCAGGGCTGGGAAGGAATCCCACAGGCAGATGATAAAGCTACTCACTCTGGGAAGGAGAGACATAATTAAGGGAATGGTACAGGGATGATGATAATGGCTATGGGCCACTTCTATTTATTTGTTTGTTTGTTTGTTTGTTTAGTTAGTGGTACTGGGGATTGAACCCAGGGGCATTCTACCTCTGAGCTACACCCCAGCCCTATTTTATTTTGTATCTTGTAACAGGGTCTCACTAAGTTATGGAGGGCCTCGCTAAGTTGCTGAGGCTGGGCTTGAATCTGTGATCCTCTTGTCTTAGCCTCCCAAGTACTGGGGTTACGAGCATGCGCCACCACATCCAGCTCTGGCCACTTTGTATGCCTTGTTTGACTCCCCTAGAAACCTCTGGAGGTAGGTTTCATTATTACTCCTAATTTATGGGTGAGAAACATGGAGCCAAGAGAGATTATACAACTTCCCAGGGTCGAGCTGCTTATAAATGGGATCTGAACCCAGATTCCAAGGCCCGTGCTCTTAGTCATTACCTATACGGATTATCCAAAGGCAGGCTGTGCAAGGGATGCCTATGTGACCGTGTCGGTCCATTCACTTTTTATCCAGTAAACAATAACCAAGCACCTACTACCGTGGCAGCCACTCTTGGGTGCTGGGGATGGAAGGGAGAGATGAGGCTCCTGTCCTCCCCATGGGGCTTACTGTAGTGGGGACTGGACACATTAGGAAGTGGTTAGAGGACAGCTGGCTCTCTGCCAGAGTCACGGGTAGGGTTCCATGCAGGCTCTCGGGTCTGAACAGCTAGCTGTGTGTTGGAGGGAGCGGGTCACAGCAGTCGTTCCAATGTGGGTGCTGGAGCTGGGTGGTGCGGCAGGAGAAGGAGCTTGTCAGGAAGGGCGCCCCAGCAGAATAACTGCAGGTTGGGGTGGGGGATGAGGAGATAAGGGGATGCAGCAGAGGGAGGGGCTGGCCCAAGGTGGGAGGGGAGCAGGATGTCCTTGAAGGCCAGATAGAGGTGGACATTGGTGCAGGCCACATTGGAGGCTTGTGGGGAGGGGTTGCCTGGGGTCTCACTTCCAGTGCACCCGGAGGAGAGGAGCCATAGCATCCTGGCAACCTGCCCACAGGGGCCTGGCAGTGAGCAGCCTTGCTTTGTCAGGTTGCCCAGCGCTGCCGGAACACTCCGGGGCTAGGCTCGCATTGCCAGTGAAGGTTTGCAGGCAGCTTCCTTGTCCCCATAGCACAGACCTGGCTGCTGAGCAGAGAAGCCTCACCAAACAGCAGGCAGGCTGCACAGGCACCCAGGGCGGACACTGGGCTGGGGTTCCGCACACTTGGGCTCCACTCCTTGATCGGTGACCTTGGCCGCTTCTTGACCTCTCTGGGCTGCTCTTCAACATGAAGGGGCTAAATGATCTGTGAGATCCATGCAGCCCCAATGTCGTGAGCTGGGGGTGAAGCAGGGGGATGAGTGGGAGGGGGAGGGTCTGTGAAGGGCACATTCGTCACCTGAGTGCATTTGATTCAACAGGGAGTCAGCCTGAGCTCCCAGGGATGACTTTTAGTGTCGCATACCAAAACAGAATAAACAAATGTAGCCCTCTTCTCTGCTCTTCTCTGCAGTCTCTCTGGGTACCGCTCCTTACATGCACATCTCTCCGAATCCTCAGAACAACCCAAGGTGGTGTCTCCATTTTACAGATGGGAAATTGAGGTTCCAAGAGATCCAGTGACCGTGCCAGGTTTCATAATTTGAGCAGCAGAGCTGAGATTGGAACCCAGACCTGCCTAACTCCACTCCCTGCTGGTCTGCGCTTTACTCCGCAGCCCCCAGAGGGTGCCTTCATCCTGCAAGGGCTCTTGGCCATGGGATGTGGGTCTCCCCAGAGAATCAGCCTCAGATTGGCACCAAAGCAGGCACCTCTGGCCGGCTCCACCAGGACACGAAGGGGCACGTTGGCCTCTCCTAGGATGCCTGCCTGGTGGGCAGAGCTGGGTGGGTTGTGGATTTGTTTTGACAGGCGGGGGCAGTCCCGCCTCCTGGTGGCAGCTCCACAGGCCCGGGGCAGACGATGGCAGCACCTACAGGAATGTTCCCTTCCTCCAGCCATGCTTTGGAGGTGATGTCAGGTGTGTGGGTGAGGTATTTGGTTGAAGTAAATAAAGCTGGAGGGGAGTGACGGGCGTGAAGGAGTATGGATAGGATCATTGTACACCAGAGGGCGGGCTGGCTTGGGCCCAGCCACCTGTGACTGTAGGGGCCTGTTCTTTCTTCCTGACCTGGGGCCTGGAGTCTGAGCCTTTCCACGTCCTGCCTTGGGGCCCAGAACAGTGGAAATGTGCCTAGTTAGCTTGGGAGTTTGTGCCACCTTGAGATTGCTGAGTCTGGAGCTTGAAGGGGCTCTGGGTGACATCCGGTGTCTAGCTGAGAGCTGGGGGCTAAGGCTCAGAGAAAGGAAGTGGCCTGCTTGAACTCACAAGCCTTGGTGGTGGAGCTGGAACTGCAAGTTTCCCAACCCCAGGCTGTGCTCTTTTCCACCACCCTGCTGTGTTCTGGTAGGGGAGAAGCGAAGACCAAGCCCTGGGGAACTGTAGCTTTGCTGGCCCCCAGGCTACCTTTCTGACCCTCCCTTAGGCCAATTCCCTCCAGAGCAGCCCATGACACCACCACAGGGAGGAGTGCACTCTGGCGCTCCTAGTGGTGGCGGAGGGCCTTTTCAGGGCAGAAAAGGAGGAGCCATCAGCCCCCATTCCTTCAATTCATTTCCACAAAATTAATAGAAGGGCTAGCGCCTGTTATCCCAGTACTTGGGAGGCTGAGACAGGAGGCTCAAATGTTCAAGGCCAGCCTCAGAACTTAGTGAGACTCTCAGCAACCTAGTGAGATCCTATTTCAAAATAAAAAATAAAAAGGGCTGGGGGGTGTAGTTCAGAGGTAGAATGCCTCTGGGTTCAATCACCAGTACCTAAAAAACCAAAAAAGCAATTAATGGAATGTGCAACATGCAAGACAACACAGGCGATCCCAGGAACCTTAAAACTGAATTGAATTTCCCCAGGAGAAAGGCCAGCACCTAGGAAAGTGGCCTCACAGATGAGAGACAGCCTGGACCCAGGACTGCCCCAGGCGTTGCTGGGTGCTAAGGGGGTTAGAGCACACGGTCCTTGCCCTGAGAGTCTCATAGGCCGTGAAGAGGCCACCTCCCTGGCGCGCGGGCTACAGGAGTGAGAGGATGTGAGGCAGGGCGCCTTCTCTCCTCTCAAGGTGACGCTGCCCTAGGTGTGCTTCAGTTCTCCTCCCTGCCTTGTTCCAGCTGCCCTGTAGTCTTGGGGCTCACAGGTCTGGGGTGTCCACCCCTCAGCCCAAGAGAAGTCTCAGGGGCTTTACCCTGGAGAAGTTTCTTTTTTTATTATTATTTTATTAGTGCATTGCAATCGTACATCTTGAAGGATTTCAGGGTGGTTGACGTATACATGCACTCATTGGTCAATTAGCCCTCCCCAAGTCCCACCCTCCCTGCCTCCCCCTCCCTCATTCCGTTTTCAGCATAGTAGTTGACTTTGATATCTTTGTGTAAGTCCATCCTGTGCACCAGTTGGTTTCCCTCTCCTTCCCTCCCGTCTTCCCCAGTTAGTTCGCCTTCTTCGCTCATCTGAGGTTTTTTCTCTTTGTCTGGAGTCCCTTCTGTGTGGGGTCGTGACTCATCCTCCCCTGACCTCAGCACTGGGGTACTCTGAGGCGGGGCCAGGGGGCTCGCCCGCCCCGTGTCCCCAATGCTGGGGTGAGGGGTTCTCTGGGGATGGGGTCAAGGGCTCACCTGCCCCGCATCCCCAGCGCCAGGGGGGAGGGGTTCTCCAGGGGCAGGGCCAAGGGCTCACCTGCCCCTTGTCCCCAGTGCGGGGGGGTCTCCAGGGGTGGGGCCGAGGACTTGCCCTCCCCGCGTTCCTAGTGCCTGGGTGAGGGGGTCTCCGGGGGCGGGGCCAAGGGCTCGCCCACCCCGCGTCCCTAGCGCTGGGGCTTCTTACCTTGGAGAAGTTTCTAACAAGGTGTCTGAGGAATGTATGTAGAATGGAGGAGAAACTGCCTTTCCCGGTATGGGGAGGGTGCAGCTCACCGCAGGGGTGCCAGGGCATTTGGTGTCCACAGGCAGCCACAGGAGGGCTGGGCCAGGGGAACTGGAACTGGAGTGGGCCCACCTGCCTGGATCCTGTCCCCTGACCTCCCCCATCCTTGCTCTCCTTTCTTCAGAGACTAAGAATCTGCTCTGCCTTGGGAAAGGACTTTGACACATTTTCAAAATAAAGTTGAGAGTAATCTCCAGAGGGGAAGAAGAATAAATAAACGTTGTAAATGCGAAAGGAAATGTGTTATTTATTTAATAAAAAAGGTGGAAAAATGCAGGGGAGGGCCTCGGCCAGCTCCCTTGAGTGAAAGTTTCCAGCTGCTGTGACAGGAGGTCACAGAGACTTCAGGGAGCCAGGGACACTTGGTGGGAGGCTGGGGAGGTGTCCAGTCCAGATTCAATATGAGTTCAGCAAAGAGTCAGGGCCATGCTCAGCGTGCCTGCATCAGGGATCTGTACTGAGGGGGCAAAAATGCAAAGACCTGAATCCTCCCTCCAGCTGAGGACAGGATGTGGAGGAGTGCTGGACAAGGGTGAGCCTGCCATATGTATTAACAAAAAGACCCAAATAAGCACAAAGAGTCCTGGAGCAGGGAGGGGTCACTCGGGGGAAGGGCAGGGGGAGACTGGGGCTGTGAGGAAGGTCTTCAAGGACAAGGCTAGTTGAGTTAGACTGGGAGGCCCAGCCAGGATTTCAGTGGGTAGAGACAGAACAGAGGGCCTTCTGGGTAGAGCAAATGTTGCAAGCATAGGCGCAAGGTGGGAAATCCGTCAGTGCTTTGAAAAACAAGACATTTAATTTTCTTAAACATTTATTTACTTACCAGCTTTATTAAGCTATAATTGACATACCGTATGTTTTAGTCAGCATTCTCAATGCTGTGACCCAAGCACCTGACACACCAAACTTAGAGGAAGAAGAATTTTATTTGCTCACACTTCTGGAGATTTCAGTCCGTGTTAGATGGGCTTCCAAGCAGGAGCCGGGGCTGCAGGTCCTCAGGGCAGCATGGCGGGGAGCAGAGAGAGAGTGAGAACGTCCATCAGCTCATAGCAGCAGGGGAGAGGAGAAGGGAAGCTGCAGTGGCCTGACTGAGAAAACACTGTCCTCAGACATGCCCAGGGACCCGTCCCAGGCAGCCAAGTCCCGTCCTGGAACATGGCTGCAGAGCTGAATATGAGTTTTCGGGTTGTTTTAAATCCAAACCACAACACCATACAACTCACCCGTTAAATGTGTACAGTTTACAGCGGGCGTGGTGGTGCATGCTTGTAATCCCAGTACTTTGGGAGGCAGAGACCGGAGGATCTGGGTTCGTGGTCAGCCTCAGCTCTCTCTCTCTCGGTGTCTCTCTCTCTCTCTCTCTCTCTCTCTCTCTCTACCTAGTGAGGCCCTCCGCAACTTCGTGAGACCTGGTTTCAAAATAAAGTATAAAAAATAGGGCCGGGGGTGTAGCTCGGAGGTAGAATGCCCCTGGGTTCAATCCCTGGTACCGCAAAAAAAAAAAAAATGTGTACAGTTTACAAAGTTATATAACTATCACCACAACCATTTGTAGAACAATTTTTTTTTTTTTTTGCGGTACCGGGGATTGAACCCAGGGGCGTTCTACCTCCGTGTTACACCCCCG
>PVJS01035504.1:0-20967 GCA_004027185.1 Glis glis | reverse complement strand
CCTCACTAAGTAGAGAGAGAGAGAGAGAGAGAGAGAGAGAGAGAGAGAGAAGGAGAGAGAAAGAGAGAGAGCTGAGGCTGGCCGCGAACCTAGATCCTCCGGTCTCCGCCTCCCAAAGTACTGGGATTACAAGCATGTGCCACCACACCTGGCTTTGTTACCTTCTTTCCACTACCCAGTTCAGGCCATCTTCTCTCTAGTTTAGAGTCAGTGGTGCTATTGATAAGAGCATAGATTCTGGAAACAGTATAGAGATTGTCAAAAACTTAAAAACAAAACTGCCAGATGAGCCAGCCATCCCACTGTTAGGTATAATCCAAAAGGCAATGAAATCAGTGTTTCGAAAAGACATCCACCCTCCCATGTTCATCATATAGCCAATAAATGGAAACAACCTCCGTGTCTATCAACTTATGTATAAAGAAAATGTGATACATATATACAATGGAATACTATTAAACCACAAAAAGAATAAAATCCTATTATTTGTGACAACATGGATGGAGCTGGGTCATTACATTAAGTGAAAGAAGCCAAGTACAGAAAGACAAGAACTGCAGGATCTCACTCATAGGTAGAACCCAAAAAAGGTTACTGTCATAGAAATCAAGAGTAGAATGGTGGTTACCATTCCAGAGGCCAGGGAGAGGTTGATCAATGAGTACTAACTTACAGTGAGACAGGAGTAAGAAGCTCTGGTGTGCTACTGCACAGTAGAATAACTATAGATAAGAAAAATGTTATGTAAACAAAATAAACAAGCAAACAAAATCAGTCTATAGACATCAGAATGAATTTCTTTTTTTATCTTCTTCTTCTATTTATTTATTTATTTTATTTATTTATTTATTTTTTTTATGTTTTTATTGGTGCATTGTAGTCTCACCTCACAATGAGTATCAGTTTGGTGTTAACATACATGCACACAGCTCTTGGTGTCCCCCCTTCCTCCCCCCCCGCCTCCCCCCCACATGTAGCACTGAGAATGATGTTGGTATAATCTCACATATACACATTGTTTATGACAGTAATTCCATGGATTCACTACTTTCTTACCCTTCCCCTTCCCTTGTATCCCTTCCCTAGCACCTCTGAGGGTTCTCCATTGTTATTGGAGACCCTTTTGTCTACGGCCATACCACCCTGAATGCGCCCGATCTTGTCTGATCAGAATGAATTTCTATCCTGGCTTATAACACTTACCAGTTGTGTGGCCTGGGGCAAGTTACTTCCAGTCCCTAACACTATTTCTTTCTTATCTGTTCAATTAGAATGATGCTATTTTAACCTACATTATGGCATTGTTTTAAAGATTTATTGACATAATTCAAGCAAAATGCTTGTTATTTAGTGAGAGTAAACTCCTCACTGTTATTATCCATCTATACTGAAAAACAAAACAAAACAAAAAACAACTAAGGCACTCTTTCCTCAAACTTTGTCTGTTTTCAATTCATCTATTCTCAGTCAGTATGAGTTTTCTAAAACACAGATTATTATATCTAGTCACTCATTCCTGATCAAAACCACTAACTCATCAACATAAATACCAAAAGCCTTGGCAACATAAAAGAGATATAGGAGGAGAAACCCCAGTGGAGCGATGGAGGCAGTCTAGAGAAGCAGGGAGGGGAGGATTAATGAAGGAAACACTTCCACTGACATTATGCACATACATGAAATTATCAATGCCAATCTCAATATATATGGTGAAGAGGAGGAAGTGGGGAGGAAGTCAGGAGAAGTACTCACCAAGTACTGTGTACATGTATATCCCTATTACTCTGAACTTCATTGTGATGTGAGACTACGATGCATCAATAAAAGTTTATTAAAAAGAAATAAATTCTCCTTGGTCTGGCCTCAGCTTGTGTCTCTAACACGATCTTTCCCCATTCCTCTCTCCCCCGTTCCTGTACACTCTGGGCTGGAGCTGTGTTAATACATTTGGTCCATTAAAATCGCTGTGTTCTGCTTCCTTTTGGAGCACTGGCCTAAAGAAGCCTTCTCTGACTTCAAAATCAGGTCAATGCTCTTCTTAAGCACAGTAGCCCACTACCTCCCCTCTCATTCCATATTCCCCACTACTGAATTGTAGTCGCCTGTCTAGTTTTTTGCTTTCTTAACTGGAATGTGAACTTGAGGAAGTTTGCAATCAAGCACACTGGAATCCTCAGGCCCTCACACCGAGGAACCCTCAACCATGTTAGTTATTTGTAATGAACACTTGTAATTTTATACTTCTTCAACCCGTTCTGATTATAGGGTTAACTGCCTCATACCAGAAGCAAAGCTTAGTCACCTCTGACAGTTTCCACCTCTCTGCCCCCTCTCAGTTCCTCCATCTGGTCCATCTGGCTGTATGTCCTGTACTGCAGCCTCCTGGTGTCAATCTTCCCATGGGTCAAATAGACGCAACACACCAGATTCCCCCATTGGTTCCTATACCTTGCCTGGGCTGCACTGATTGTTGCAGTAATTACTCCCAGTAATAGCATGGACCCAGAGAATCCACATTTGCTTGGTCAAAACCCATCAGTTAGAACTCCCCATAAGAAGCCTCCTTGCTTAACGTCCTGGACCTCAATAAAGGCCTTCCACAGGCCCTCCTCTCTCTCTGGCCCCCTGCCTTCTGAGAGAGCACAGTTCCCCCATGATGTTCCCTTTGGTCTTCTTTGTTACCTTCTTCTCTTGTGAATCTGTAAGTAATGCACTGCTTCTGTTATTTCATGTATTTTGTTAGACTGTCTCCTCTATGTCTCACCTGACAGATGCACCTGGACCTAATTTATTTCTGGTTAAGGCTCTACTAGACAGTGGCTATTTTGGTAAAAATAAACTGGACATGGGTGAGACAAGACCCAAGACCCACAAAGGTATATGCCAGTATAAATAAGTTTTCTATGAAAGGGACCACTGATCATGGGTTGGATACTTAGGCACTACGTCTTTCACCAGGAAAAAGAAGTATCCCAGGAAAGGTACACTGTAAACACCCACAACTACCTTACCTAGCGCCCCATCAGAGCAGGGGTAGAGTTTATAGCTATTCTCCTAAGACAGGCGTGAAGACCTAATTAGAAGAACAATTCAACACTATTATTAGGAGGAATGGCAGTGCAGTGTTAATCAGTGATAATAAAGACAAAACATTTCCCAGGACCAAGGCATACTTAAAATTTGATTACACTCAACTAAATCCTAATCAATGATCTTAACACACCCCACAAAAAAGAAAATATTGACCGAGAGAAAAAGTTTAGCACAGAGCATGGGCAAATCAACCATAAAAGCAGAATGCTGTCCAGGAGCGACAGTGATGTGACTCATGAACACAAAAAGGTTTGTTCGACAGGTCTTTCCCCACAAAGAAGATGGATGCAGTAAAACATTAAGATCCCCCAGATAATTTCTTGTGATCTAATATTCTATTAATCGAGCACATTTCCAATTATGATTTGACTTTTCATTTAGATTTTCCAAGAAGGCTATGTGTGGATCAGCTCACAGACTCTCTGACTGACTGTTTACTTCTGTTGCTCATAGCAAATTAAATTAAAAAAATAGGTTGGGCCGGGTGTGGTGGCGCACACTTGTAATCCCAGTACTTTGGGAGGCGGAGACTGGAGGATCTGGGTTCACCGCCAGCCTCTCTCTCTCTCTCTCTCTCTGTCTCTCTGTCTCTCTCTCTCTCTCTCTCTCTCCCTGTCTGTCTCTCTCTCTCTACCTAGTGAGGCCCTCCACAACTTCGTGAGACCCGGTTTCAAAATAAAGTATAAAAAAATAGGGCCGGGGTGTAGCGTGGAGGTAGAACGCCCCTAGGTTCAATTCCTGGCACCGCAAAAAAAAAAAAAAAAAGAAAATAGGTTGGATAATACTGATATGAATCTCTTGTCATTTTTTTTCTGAAAAACAGCATCTCCGAGGGACTGATCAACTTTAGGTGCCATGTCCTAAATCCACATTATGGATCTTCCAAGTTAAGGCAGAAACTTGGAAATTTGTGCCAAAGGACAAATTTGTACCATACCAAAGGACTGCCCCTCATTGAGGTCCTCTGAGAGCGGACAGCCACTCTATTTCAGGTGGTATGTCTGTGGTCTTGCTCTCTGTGGTTTTTAATCTTTTTATTTGATGGACATATTGATCCCATTATCTACCATCTGTGTAACCACATAATTAATTAATAAAACAAGAATGAATTTTCCTGGACTATGTTTTAGTTGATGCCCATTTAACTGTCCAAATTACTTCTTTCAGAAGACTTTATGTTTTTCAAGTGAAATTGCTTTTTCTCTAATATTTTTTCTGTTTGGACAGTTAGCTTAAATTACTTTTTTGCTATGCATTTATTCCAAAAACAATTAAAATTATTTTAAAGTTTTCTTTTGTAAGTAATAAATTATCAACATTTCTGACAAAGAAAGAAATGCTTTTAAGTTATCTTTCTGAAGATGCTATTGACAAGTAGGAAAAAATTCAAATGATGTGGAGATAAATGAAACACTAGCTTGTTCCTTCAGCTCTCCCTGACTGTCTGGTCCATTTTAAAGCACCATTTTCTGGTGAATCACCCCCTTTTTTTTTTTTTTGCCCGTACTTGCTGTTCAAAATGCTTGGGGCAATAGATAAAACCACATAATTGATAAACCATACAGCAAGATACTATTTAAAGATTTGTCCCGCATTTTGAAACATGGATCACTGAAGTATTCTTCATACCTACATCTGTGGTTCTCAGACTTGAGGCACTATTAGAATTAGGTGCAGAGGTTGTAAAACCCATTTTTTCTGGGTTTTACCCTTGGAACTCATGATTCAGTAGGTTTAAGGGGCAGTTGCAAAACTATCATTTTTCTTTTTCGTTTAAATAAGAATTCTTAACTTTATTTTTAGCTGGGACATAAAAATTATATACTATTGGGGTAACATATGATGTTTCAAAAACTAGTATTTCTTACAAATTCCTCGGTGGTTGTGATGCTTCAGATTTGGGGATCAAACTTTGGGCTTTTACTTTTCATTTCTTTTTTTCTCCCAGTTCTGGGGGTTGAACCCAGGGACATTCTATCTCTGAGTTATATGCCCAGCCCTATCTTTTATTCTTATTTTGAAACAAGGTGTCATTAGGTTGATGAGAGTCTTACAAGTGTGCGCCACCATGCCTACCTTCTACTTTTCATCTCTGATGGGAGAAAAATTGGCCAAAGGCTACAAACTGCCTAGAACCTCACTCTTAATTCTCATAAGCTTCTAGGTTCATTTCATCATTGGAGATAAAACCTACCTATGACTGGGTCAGGACCAATCAACCTATGGCAGCCATGGGAGATGGGTTCTGGGATCCCTCTTGGACAGCAAATTTCATGGATGCTCAAGTCCTTTATGTAAAATGGCATACTGTTTAAATATAACCTATGCCCATCCTCCCATAGGTTTTAAATCATATCTAGATGACTTCTAATACCTAATACAATGTACATGCTGTACAAATAGTTACTATACTGTATTGCTTAGGGATTAACAAGAAAAAAAATCTGTTCATCATCTTCAGTACAGATTTTCTTTTCCCCAAATATTTTTTATCAGCAGTTGGTTGAATTGGTGGATGTGGAACCCTTGGATACAGATGGCCAACTGTATATCAAATGCCCAAAGGTGCTCAGAGGTTTCAAAGGTGCATTGTACCTACAGTCATTTCATTTTTAGCTATAAACTTCTAGCTGCTGCTGATAACCTACAAAATGGCTTATTTTCTTTGCAGCTTTCCTTGGAGCCTTATCTGAAGCGATTCAGTAAGCAGTGCTGCCACCTTCTGGTTATCAATTGAAAATGTGCCTTTAAAAGTTGTGCTTTTGGTGGAATTCATTATGTACTCAGCAAGTATTTATTTTAACATTCTTTTCTTCATGAATTCTTTCTTTCCCTTGGGTCTCTTCTTTCAAATGCCACTTATTTTTTCTTGTTAGTGCATTTCTATACAGAGCTCCTGGGCTCTAATCACAGCCTTTAGCATTTTATAAATTTGGTCTCAGGGAAACCGCCCTCCCTTTATGGGTCTAGAGCCATGTGCCAAGGAAAAATACTAAAGATTACAATGTTGTCTTGTGGGTGGGTTGGTTTTCAAAGATTAGTTCAAAAGAGACTTTCAAAGCCTGCTTCACAGTCTTGTTGTAAAATTTGTTTAAAAATCCCTTTGTTTTAGTTTTCTTTGCTACCTAACAGAGATTTTGACTCAAAACTCCCTTCCATATCTATTATTATATAGAACCCAACTATACTGCATAAAATAATGCATGTGCACTTTTCTTAAGACAAAATAATAGATTATTATAATATGTTGGAAGTAGAGAGAATGTAATCAAATCTGATCCCATGATTTTACTCCATAGAGGAAGGTTGAATGCTGATTCAGCATCTTACCTATTTAAGTGAAATAGGTAAGACTTCAAGTCCTCACTTTTCTGGACAGACCTGACTTGCAGGAGTCTAAAGCCCATCTTTGGATCATGTTTTTGTTTAAAAGAATAGGACTCTATGATCGACCAAGCCTGATCCATGTATCTATTCCTGTGACCAAGGGTTGAGGTTTCTAACCAAATAGAGGAAGAGTTAAAATAATGCTGTGTTTATATTTGAAGGTATTACTACCAATCTCACTAAAATGTATGGGAAAGGAGGGGGGCAGAGGGAAATAAACCAAGAGCTGTGTGCATGTATGTTTGTATCATTCTGACCCTCACTCTCATGCATGATGACAATGTACAAATAAAATAAATTTAAAAAAAAGCATGAGGCTCAGAATAGTCACTCTCCTGGTGTCACATAACTAGAAAAAGTCATAGGTGAGGCTCAGACTGTGGTTTGACCTCAAAGCCCAGGAAGTCCCCCCAGGAACTTTTAATAATTCTCCACTGCCCCTGCTTAAGAGTATAGGTAGGGCAGAAACACATGATCTTGAATGGAAAATTTTGGTTTTCTGCATCTTCTCCTGGAACCTCCAATGGGGTAAGGGGTCCATGGTCTGTCTCCACATCTCTTTTCTGTCTGTCTTGCCACCTTTCCCCCTTAGTATATTGTTAGCCAGGAAGTCCTTCACGAACATTTTCAATGCTGAGGCTGCTCAACACTGTGTTCCTGCACTTTCAAGAAGATGGAGAAGAGAAGAAGGAAGAGACTGAAGATGAAAGACTAACTCCTATTTATACAGTTGCCACTTCCTTACATGCTGTTTGAACATGGGTAAATTAAGCTTTGTGTCTCAATTTCACCTTCTGGTATTGGATAGTAGTCCTTCCTCTTAAGAACAGTATGAAAATCAAAGGAGGGTTTTTAAGTGAAGTGCTGACCACAGTGACAGAGATAATAGACATTCAATAGACAGTGACTTTCCCTGTGATTAGTTTTGTTAGCATTATCATCTCCAAAATGCTTTTCAGATATCTGTTATACCTCCTAAGAATTACCTCCATTCCAAATTTGTATGAGTTCTTTACTATACAAACCCTGGATAATTTGAACTACAAAAGCTGGTTGAATTTTTGCAGCCATGAGGGAATATGTTGGTTTCCCTAAAGAGTGAATATTTAATTGAAATTATCCATTAGGAAGAAGTATCTTGCAAATGCCCCGAGTCCATTTGCAAAGCTAAGAATGGCCAGTGGTTTTGGCACCATGTTGGCAAAGGAATAGGGCTTCCACTTAACTTATCCCTGGGCCCCTTTTATTTTTACCCTTTAAAAACAACCTGCTGGATCATACATGACATCCAATCCTGCCTTATTAACTAGAAACTAAATGAGCATTCGAGAAATTTAATTGAAAGTGATACTCTGAATGTTAATAAGCCTGGTCAGGAGGGAGATTGATGTTCCCAGCTGCGAACCTAGCCTGGAGGAAGAGTCTCTGAAGACCTTGTCACCAGAGGCAGGCTGAGCTCCTGTTTGCTGCTGCTGCCTTTCTTGCAGGCTCACTTCTGGTTCTCCCAACCAACCACCTGCTCCTGGAATTCCTGCTAAATCTCCCCAAGAGAGGCCCCTGCCTACTGGCTCCATAGCAAATCAAGCACCAGGAAAATAGCATGTTGTTGCTATAGGAATGAAAGACAAAAACCTTCTTTGAGTGAGGTTTTAAGAAAACTTAAAGAATGATGCTGGGAAAATGGGGGTTCAAACATTTCCATGCAGAAAACCTAGGAAGCTGTGCCTGTTCTCTGCTTTAAGAAATTATGCCTTTCTAAAACATACATGAAGACAGGCTGTGCAATATTAAAACTATATTTGTATATGTTAACAGGAGGGTTTCTCTTCACAGAGCTTAATATTGCTGAATCCTCATCTCACTTTGATTTTGGAGGACAACTTTTCATGAAATATTTCCAGGAATATGAGCATATTCTTGAATGTTCCTTTCCTTCTCATAATTCAAAACATGACTGGCCTGCTTAAATATAAAAGGTGTTCGGTTGAGGCCAACAGGTTGCTATCAACATGTCTGACGATTTTCATTATTGTTTCAGACATATATGTGTTTCAGGACATTCATTTTCTATTTTTCCATAATCGAAACTCAAAATCATTTAAAGCAAGAAAAAAATCAAAGTGAAATATTACAATAGATACAGAAACAAGAATTTCAGCACAGAGTAGAGAGAGTGATGGAACTGAACGAGGGATAGCACAGTGCTACCAGGTCTAGCAGAATGCTTAATCAACAGTGGCTCTTTAGAAAACAGGAATTCTTCCCACAAAGGAGGAATTGAATATATTGCTGCATAACAGGGACCAGTGTGAATTGTTTGAAAAGTTGTGGAAGTCAGTGTTTAAAAGCCCAAATTCTTCCCATTGCTGTTTGCCCTGGGGGACTGTAGGTCAATGTAAGATCACAGGCCCACCCGAGACATTTGGCGCACTAATTTAGCTTTCCCCAAATGCACTGTAAGAGCAATTTTGCTGAAATCACTTCTGTTCAATTATTCTTACATACTAGACCTTTTAGCAGGTTTTAAAAAATTATTTTTCTTTTGTTTGTCATGTTGGGTGAGGAAAAGCAGGGAAGTGTAATGGAGTAGTTGCAAGTCCATACTCAGGAGAATGACTGACAGTAGATCAAATCTCTTCCCCAACATTTACTAGCCAGGCAAGCAAATCTGAAAGTTGTTTCTTCTTCTGTAAAAGGGGGATAATACCTAGTCTAGAAGGATATTTTAAGGGATTCAGTTAAGTAATATATATATATATATATATATATATATATATATATATATAAAAGACTTAGTGCAGTATATCTGGAACACTGTAATGCATTTACTGAGCACTAAATATTTGCCATCTTCATCATCATCCCATTATCAAAAGCTTTGGATGCCACAGGAAGAAGCTTACACTTAACTTCTATAGGAGATGTGGAGCCATAGAAAGAGGAGTTTCATTATTAAAAGTGACATTTGCAGTCTGGAAACGGTGGGGAAGATGGATCTAAGGGGGTAAGACTGGAGGTAGGAAGACCATAGAAAGACTGTTCTACTAATTTGAACATAAGTGAGTTTAATATAAAGCAGGAGTTGTGGGGGATGGGAAGGGGAGGGAAATGGATTAAAGAAGTATTTCAGAATCAAAACTGGAACAAGTTGGTAAAATTCTGAACATGGTCAGCAAGGTCAGTGGAGAATGAGACACAACTTGGCTTTCCAGCATGGGTGACTTGTAGATAATAGAGCTATCTGTCAACACACATAAAAATACATCTTGTTTTTCCCATGTCCCATGACCAAGATCCCAGTATACTGCCTAGACTCACTGTTTTCATTGGGTCTTTCATATGAATATGCAGAGGGGAGATTTACCTATAGGTTAAAGTCTGCAGCTTCCACTGTTTAAATTGGTACTATTACTATTGTGCTCTATTGAGTTTAGTCACTAGCAATTTATTTGAACATGACATATTAAGTCATTAATGCTTATTGTGAGTGAGTATGTAAATTGTCTTCCTGAGATTTTTAAATTCTTTGCTGAAGAGGATGGACCCAAAACAAGGGAAAGGACAATTAGAGAAAAAACCAATTTAATAAAAGTGGAGGGAACTACATGTGGTAGCCCACGCTTGTAATTCCAGTAGTTGGGAGGCTGAGACAGGAGGATTGCAGGTTTTAGAAGACCAGCCTCAGCAACTTAGTGAGGTCCTCAGCACCTTAGTGAGACCCTGTTTCAAAACAAAACATAAGAAGGGCTGTGGATATAGTTTGGAGGTAGAATGCCCCTGAGTTCAATCCTCGTTACCCCCCCATCCCCCTCCCCACACACACACATGCATACACACACACCCAAAAAAAAAAGTGGAGGAGAATGATTGGGTCCTACTTCTCAGCTGGGACCAATAAATATCCAATTATTACCCCACAAATCTTCAATGAGGACTGCTATCAAATAGGAAATAGGTTAGTGTTGTTTTAGTATTCTCAGAAAAACTTGCTATGAGTGAGTAGACCCTCTACTCTTATTTTTCATTCTAAAGAAGTTAGGGTTGAACTAAACCAAGGTTCACAGAACTGGTTGACAGGAGTCTTGCCAAACGTAATCCACAAAGAGAAGTGAATACTGTTTAGTTTTGGTGCTATGTATCTTTCCAACTACAACCATCCCTTGGCTTGACCTTTCAAATTCCTATTTCTAGACTTCCAACAATAAGGTACTGACTGGTAAGTCTAAACATTTAGCAAATTTTTGCATTTTAACAAAGTTCTCATACTGAAAACTCTTAAGGTCCAAAAGAATCAAGCTTAAAGTTATAGAGTGTTTGTCTTGGAAGGTGTCGTTCAAACTTTCTCATCTTTCCTAATGGATGCTAGGAGATTAGATGCTCATAAACCCTGTCTGAGTCCTATGAGAAACGAACCATCACTGAAAACATCCCTAAGCAGAAGACGAGCCTGATTAACCAGCCGCAGCCAGAGAATGTGCCCCAAACACCTCTATTCTTGTTGGTTGAAGCACCAAGTGCCTGAGTCTACTGACAATTTTGATGATCCTCATTGAAGTATTTGTGATGTTGCATGGAAAATGGTTGTTTATTTGATTTTCTTTCTTATCAGATTCTCATCTTCTCAAAGGCAAGAACTGTCTTGTTAATCTTTGCACATTACTGGCCAATACAACAGAGCACCTGACGAAGAGAAAGCTTTAGGGATGGGAATTATCTACTGACTTGGTCACCTTAACACCTTCATTTTCTCATTGATTTGGATATTAACTAGTTGAATGGTGAAAATATTTTCAGTCTCCCCAGTTCTCATCTTTAAAATGGGGTGATATTCTTTTCTACATCTATTTCTCAGATCTCCTCTACCTAAAACTCAGCTTGAAAATATCTATAAAATGCATTATGGGTTGCCGGGCGTGGTGGCACACGCTTGTAATCCCAGTACTTTGGGAGGCGGAGACCGGAGGATCCGGGTTCACGGCCAGCCTCAGCTCTCTCTCTCGCTCTCTCTCTGTCTCTCTCTCTGTCTCTCTCTCTCTCTCTCTCTCTCTACCTAGTGAGGCCCTCCGCAACTTCGTGAGACCCGGTTTCAAAATAAAGTATAAAAAAAATAGGGCCGGGGGTGTAGCGTGGAGGTAGAACCCCCTGGGTTCAATCCCCGGTACTGCAATAAATAAATAAATAAATAAAATAAAATAAAATGCATTATGGCAGTGTAAGGAACATAAATTATCATTCCTGATATGCATAATATAGTATTGCTGGGTGTGGTGGCACACACCTTTAATCTAAAACTGTCAGATAGCAACAACTTATCTTCTAAAGCATTCCTAACACAGTGCTCTACTCCTTAGCCAGAAATAATCAATGGTTTAACGACCCAGCCTTAATTCTGTAAGCCTGTAATAAAAGGAAGAGCTGAGTTTTGCTTGGAGAGAGTTTGGCTCTCTTCTCACCTCTCACCTTTTCGAGACCAGGAATAAATCTCAAGAGCATTTTTTTTTTTCATTGCAACATCCTGTGCCCTGCTGGGTCAGAGCTTGGCACTATACTTGTGAGACAGGGACAAGAGGATTGCAGGTTTGAGGACAATCTCAGCAACTTAGTGAGATCCTCGGCAATTCAGCATGACTCTGTTTAGAAATAAAAGATGAAATAAAATTGGAGGTGTGGCTTGGAGGTAGAATATCCCCTGGGATCAATCTATAGTAACACACACACACACACACACACACACACACACACACAGCACAGTATCAACTTTATAACTAAATATAATTATATATCAGGGACAATTATTTGATTTCTTCAACTACACTGTAAAGTAATTGCTCTTATTTACAAAGGAGAGATCTAAGGTTTAGCGAAGTAATTTGCACAAAAGTCACCCAGATAGGAAGTGACACATTCAGAACTGGAGCCTTATGTTATCTGGATGCAAATCACTGAATAGCCTCCACTATTGTTGTTAAGCTGGGATTTCCAAGGTGACATTTTGATCTCTCATCCTGTGGTACTGAGTGTACAGGAATTAGCAGGTCCTTCTCTATGGAGACCACAAGTGTGCAATGTTACAGGAACAGGCTCTGCCAAGTCCTGGCACTGACTCCTAGTCAGGCACTTTTGGGGAGGGCTGATCTGTAGAGTCAGGACATTAGCCAATGACGTTAGAAGTAAGATTCATGACTGAGTAGTGGAGAATAACAGGTTGAGAAAAGCGATAGCAGACTTGCTCAGTCAGTTATGGTTCTCTGCACTCTCAAAATTGTGCTTTCAAATACTGGAAAAAACAAGGGGAAAAGTCTATTCAAATACTCTCAGTGAAAAGGATAAAAACTTGCACAAAGCCAAATTAAAAATTAAACTTGACGTCATTCCAAATGCTTAATTCAGAAATAGCAAGATTGCTTTTGGAAGCTGTCAGCTTCGACAGAAACATCTTTTGTTTATAAGAATGCACTGGGAAGGCCCTTGTTACTTTTCAAAGCATCCTCTCGGTAAATCTGCAAGATAAATAGGGCAGGAATTAGACAGAATTATAGAATGAATGCACACCCAGAAGTGTCATTGGAGGCAATCAAGGCCAACTTCTTCATTTATATGCATGGGCAAGTTGTAGTGCAAGGGAAAGCATTGCAAATTAATGTGGTCAGGATGGAATAGGTTATGCTGTATAACACATAAGTCCTAACATCACAGTGGCTTTGCCCTTAAAAGGATTTCTTTCTCGTGCAAACTCTGTTATAATTTGGGCAGTTTTCCAGGAAAGCTCTCTTTGAGGACATGACTTCATAGACCTATGAAGTTTCCAGGGTGGCCTCAACATCTCAACTGTGCTTTACAGAATCACTATGATAGGATAAAGAATGCTGATGGGCTACCAGGGCTCATCCTGGCTGCTGCTCAGACATGTCAGGTCTTAATAGTGCTTAATCTATTGGCTAGAACTAGTAATAGGGTTCTGAACAAGAGTCAGAGAAATGTAGTATGTCACATATCCAGAAAATAGAGGGAAACCAAATGTGAGTGAGCAGCAGTAATTTCCAGCACAGAAGTGATTTTATTTATTTATTTTTTTTTTTAATTTTTTTTTTTTGCGGTATCGGGGATTGAACGCAGGGGAGTTCTACCTCCGCGCTACACCCCCAGCCCTATTTTTTTATGCTTTATTTTTGAAACCGGGTCTCACGAAGTTGCGGAGGGCCTCACTAGGTAGAGAGAGAGAGAGAGAGAGAGAGAGAGAGAGAGAGGAGAGAGAGAGAGAGATAGATCACGCGCGCGCGCATGCGCGCTGAGGTTGGCCGCGAACCCGGATCCTCCGGTCTCCGCCTCCCAAAGTACTGTGATTACAAGTGTGCGCCACCACGCACAGCTAGAAGTGGTTTTAAAACACAGGCTTCCTGGTGTCTGGATCATTATTCTGTCCTTCAGCACATGGCTTCTGGGGCACTTTTTAAAATAAATGCTGAAGATTTGGGAAGGCCAGTGGAAATTTCCAAAAACTTGAGCGCTTACTTCAACCTAAACTTATTTCTTCCATTAATTTGGGGAAAATAACTTGCTTCATTGAACCGCATTCCTTCCAACTATAACTGATTCCTTAAAAAGAACTGACATGGACCGGGTGTGGTGCCTCAAGGCTGTAATCCCAGTACTTGGGAGGCAGAGACAGGAGGATCCCAGGTTTGAGGGCAGTCTCAGCAACTTAGCAAGACTGTCAACAACTTGGCAAGACATTGTTTAAAAAAAAACAAAAATAAAAAAGTATAAAGGTGTAGCTCAGAGGTAGAATGCTTCTGAGTTCAATCTCCAGTACCAAAAAAAAAAAAAGAATTGCCATGAGCTGGGATGTGACTCAGAGGGGGAGAATTTGCCAAAGCATGTGACATGTGATGTGTAAGGCCTTGGGTTCAATTGCTAGCCCTGAAAACAAACAAACAAGAACAACAAAAAACAATTTCTAAATTTCTAATGGGTGCCATCATTGTTTACCCTTCTAATCTTTACAACAAATGACTGAAATGGTACTGTTGGCCCCCGTTTCAATACAAACATTTTAGATGCAAATTACAAAACATTAATAAGTCATCCCAAGTTAAAAAAAAACTACAAATCAGGAATCATATTAAAGAGATTCAGAGTCTAAGGAAACTCAAATAAGAAAATATATCCAGAAACAAATGTTCTGTCAAAATGTGATTGGGTCTCATGCAGAATTCACAGCTACTTATTCAAAGGCTTCCCTGTCTCCTTTGAGAAACGTTCTGTTTGTCAGAAGTCCTCTGTTCCAGTTCTCAATTTCTCTTTCCACATCACTGTTCCTTGCTCCCTGACACTGGTCAATCCCTCTGCTTCCCATTTCTGAACTCATGAGTGTGTCTACTCTTGTGCTAGGTCCCTGTGCTAGTAAACATCAAGGTTAGGACTGAATGCAAAACTGTCTGATACCTTAGTATCTAACTGAATGAGAAAAACACAGGATGCTTAGGCAGAAACTTAGTGATCTATTTTCTCATTGCTGTCCACTCTGTAGATCCTCTGCCCTCAACCAACCACAGACCTAGATAGATACGCACCTCATAAAAGCAAAAAGTTTTGGTAAAGCTGAGTTTAGGATTTGTTTTTGCTTTGTTTTGTTTTGTTTTGTGGTTCTAGGGATTGAAGCCAGGGACTTTCTACCTCCAAGTTACCTCTCAACCCTATTTTACTTTTGATTTTTAAACAGGGTCTCATTACATTGCTGAAGGTCTTGCTAAATTGCTGAGGCTGTCCTCAAACCTGCCATCCTCCTGTCCCAAGTTGAGAGTTTAGTTTTTAATAGTATGTGTAAGGCTCTGGGTTTCATTCCCAGCACCAGGAAAAAAAATAATGCCAAAGTCTAAAGGATGCCATCTTTGGTTTCCCTTCTAACCATCACAATAAACTACTGATATTGGTACTATTTGCCCCTGTTTCAGTAGGAACATGTAGAAAATATTGCTGATTAATCAGCCAAACATTGGAATAGTAAAGGCTGACTAAAGGAAAATTATACATCAATACATCTCAGGCTGGAACTTTGAATTTGGTCTTTTGGGTACATAAGCCAGGATGGACCTGCTTCAATAGGAACTCTACTTGGTTTTAGTGCAACCTGCTTCAATAGGAACTCTACTTGGTTTTAGTGCAAGAATTAATTTTATATCCTTTATTTTTAAATTTGTGAATGTGTAACTCTACCAACACCAGTGATTAAACTTTGCCACAGAATCCTTGGCAACATTGCACAGAATATTTAGCCTTTCTGTACCTCAGTGTCCACAACATTAAATAAGAGGAGATGAATTAAATTACCTCCTAGGGTCTTTACAGCTATAAAATTCCACAGCTAGCTCACCTTATAAATGTAACATGCAAGTATCTACATCTACTGATTACAACCTGAAGCAGGATCATTTTTCTTAATGTTCATCTTAAATAGCATCCAAGAATCCTTGAATAGTTTTTTTTAACTAATTTGTACGCTGTCCAATAGGAATTTCTGGGATGACAGAAACAGTCTATATCTGTCTAATACAATACCCCCTAGCCATGTGACTACTGAGCACTTAAAATGCAGCCACAGTACAACCTAGAAACTGAATTTTTATTTTAGTTTAAATGTAAATAGTCACATGTGGTTAGTGACCACCATAAAGTAGGACTGTAATTATGTATTATATGAATGGCAAAGAGCAATTGAGAGGTAATGACACTATTTTGCAGCAAGAATTAATATTTTAAAACCACAGGTTTTTTTTTTCCCACGTGCAGTCCTCTTTTTTCGATTTTAAGTGATAATCTATCCTGGGATATGCTGGCCATCCCAGAAGCAGGGAAAGATAGATGATTTTTCAAGTTGTAACTTTATATGTCAGAATAGTAATGAATAGACCTAAACAAATATCAAAACTTTGTTGGAAAAAGTAGCAATGGTCTCTTTTACTATGTCTCATCACAAATTGGTGATATTTATATAAAATTCTTTGCAAAAGACAAGAACATGGCAAATAAGTAAATAATGAAATTCCTCAGTCGTTTATTGGTTGTAAAATTTGGAGCCTTGATTTCTAGTTCCAGCCTTATCATCAATCATTGTATTCTCTAATTCTGAACTACCATTTAATACAAAATTCACCATCCATTTAATGATAGCTTCTGGAGAGGAGAGATGGTTGTGGGGTGGAGCGCTCTTTCTTTAGCTAACTGATTATAACATTCAGAACACAGGCTATCGCTTTTATTTTCAGAAGCAACATTCAATTGTCTAAAACTTCTCCATATGAACAATTTATCAAATCATACAAATGATTTTGCCAATTGTGGATTTTTAGAGGGTTATAGGGGCAAGTTGCTTTATTAATCCTGAAATTCTGGCTCTCTACCTTTTTCAATCTCTTTGGAAGGGGTGATATAATTGAAGAGTTTCAGGTTTTCATCTCCATTTCTTATTTGGGTAAACTCATATTTTCACTTATTTTCTCTTTGAGTTAACTAAAATAGCTTTTCTAGAATGTCAGTAAAATGCTTTTTATAAATAGGTCTCCCGTATCTATGTGACAGTCTTATGACACATGGATCAATCGCAGAATGGTCTTTGTGAATACACAGATGTATCTGAAGAATCAGGTGTTTCTACTGCTTTTCAGGGCTTTGTCTGGCATGGAGTCTACTCCAAATACAACTTTTTATGACAAAGTATTCCCCTACCAAAATTATTTAAAGAAATCTTAATGCAGACTTACATTTCCTTTACAATTTTAAGCTAATATATGACTGCCTGTGGTTCTACCAGAAAAATTATCTATGTTGGTGATTGAATACTCAGTGGGAACTCACATAGGCATGGGCGGCGATGGCTATCACAATGATCTCTGTTTTTCAATCGGCAATATACTTTTGTTTAAATCTGGGTATATCTTTTATTTGAAGAAATACAGTAGTTGTGTTATTTTTAGCAAGTTTCTTCAATATATTGGGTCACCTATAAAATGGGGTTAATGATGCTAATTATTATCCTTCCTCAAATAGTGGATCCTTATTCTTCTAAAATATGATTTTAGAGACCTAATGAATTATTCATTTAAGCCATTATCTTTTGAACAAGGCAGAGCAACTAGTTAGGCATATAATCAAGAATCTAATTTTATTTTTACACAGCAAGATATTACTTAATCAGAATGCTCAAAGAAAAGGGATTGCCTAGTTAGGTGAAGTTACTATGTAACTGGGGCATAGTCCATATTCTTCTTTGTCATATATATTTTACTAAGTCCAATTTCCTGTGTATGGTTTGGTGTATGAGAAATATTCTGTTGGATAAGAGAGGACAACTGAGGGTCTTATCCTATAGTTTCGGGTTCAGCTGTAGAAGGTTAAGAAAGAGATGACCCAATGTATGGTCCATAGCAGCATGCATTCTAGGTCGGTCATGTGTTCACATGAAGTAGTGTTTACTATATCAAAGCCATCAAACTTCTATCACTGAGTCACAAATGACCAAAACCATACGTTTTTATGTCAAACATGCTTTGGTATGCAATTCTAAGCAAGCTAACTATAACTCCGATTAATTTCCTAAATATTTTGGGGATCAGCTGAGAGACAAGACCACAATTTTGCCCCCAGCCTTTGCTATGGTTTGAATGTGTTCCCCAAATTTCATGTGTTAGGAACTCATTTCCCCAATTCTTATGTTCATGGTATCTGGAGATGACAGCTTGGGAGGTGATTGAGTCCTGAGGACTAGGCCTCTATGGGTGACTTATCCATTCCTGGATTAATGGGTTACCAAAGGAGTGGCTTTGTTATAAGAGTGAGCGTTTTCTAGCAACCTTGCCCTGTCTCCTGATGTGATGCCCTCCACCACATTATGATGAAGCAGGCCCTCAGTAGACTCTGCACCATGCTTCTGGACTTTCCAGCCTTTAGAACTGTGATCTAAAATAAACCTCTATTTTTTTATAAACCTGGGCTTAGATATTTTGTTATAGCAACAGAAAACTAAGATAAGCATCAAGTGTTTATATTTTCTAAAGGAGACAATTTCCATTAGGAATTTTGATAATGCTAACACACTATGTTTTTAATAGACTACTTTTTTTCTTTTTCTGTATGGTTATCATATTTTGTTTTTTATTGGTGAGTTGTAACTATACGCCATAATGAGATTTAGAATGATATGATTATATTTGCACACAATATCTCTTGGTGTGTTTCCCTCTGTACCCCACGCTCCAAGTGACTTCCTCCCTCCCCATACATGCCAGTGAGGTTGGTAGTGAATCTTCATATATAAACATTGCCTTGTTTGGACAATTTCCTCCTTCAAGCTTCCTTATTGCCCTCTCCTCCTCCTTCCCCCAACATCCTCTCACTACTCTACTGATCTCTCTCCTCATTTTCATCAAGCCCCCTTTCTTCCCTATTTTTGTTCTAGTTTCCACATGAGTGCAAACATGACCCTTGACTTTCTGAGACTAGCTGACCTCATTTAGCATGGTGTTCTCTCCTTCCAACAATTTTCCTGCAAATAACAAAATTTTGTTCTTTATGGCTGAGTAAAACTCCATTCTGTGTATATACCAGATTTTCTTTACCCATTTATCTGTTGATGGATACCTAAGTTAGTTCTATAACTTGGATCTTCTTAATTAACACACTATTTTAATATGCTCTAAGTCTAGCAAGAAAATCAGACATCTACACCTGTTATTTGGTAATATAGTAGTATCATTAGTTGTTTTCTAATTTTGTCAATCATATTTATTTTCTCCTTGATGATACTATAAAACAGAGTATTCTATTTAATTTGTTGAGTGTATTGAGTATTTATTGATATATGCAAATATTTAGTTATACACAATTAATTATCCCTCAAGCAAAATAGCAACCTTATTTGTACATGTGTGTGTGGGGGAGGTATCTGTGTGTGACTGTGTGTTCTGTATTTTTTTTTCTTTTTTTGCAGTACTGGGGATTGAACCCAGGGGCATTCTACCTCTGGGCTACACCCCCAGTCCTATTTTTTTTTTAACTTTGTATGTTCATTTATTGGTGCATTGTAAATTATAATTATACATTTTGATATATGTCAGGGTATGAACACCATACATGCACACATTGCACATTTAGCCCTCCCTCCAATCCCACCCTGTTCTGTATTTCAATACCAAAGCAAAATCATTTCTTAATTGACTAAAAATTCTGATTAAGCCAGGCACAGTGCTATACACCTGTAATCTCAGTACTTGAGAAGCTGAGACAGGAGGATCACAAGTTCAAGGACAGCCTTAGTAACTTAGTGAGACCCTCAACTACCTAGGAAAACTCTGTTTCAAAACAAAAAATAAAAAGGGCTGGGGTGGCATCTCAGAGTTAGAATGTCCCTGCATTCAATCCCCAGTACCACACACACACACACACACACACACACACACAGATACACACACACACACACACACACACACACACACACACACTTCTGATTAGCTGCATCTTGATGAACAATAGCTTTATGTTAATAACTGTCCTTCATTTTAATTTTTAACATTTATGTTTTTATTACTGAGGGATTTAATAGAAAGGTAGTGGTACCTAGGTTTTAACATGTTTAAGATTATTTATAGCTAAGGATAGTAAATTTATTTTGCTGGCAGAATAAAATATTTGTCTTTCATGAAGCATTCAAAGTTATTTCAAAGAAATATGGGAGTCTTAAACACATCAATATTGAATTTTTTTCATTTTCAAGTGAAGAGGATGATCCTTTCTTGTTTGAACCTCTTCAATGAATAAAGCATTAATTTTCCTCCCACTGACAACTCAGCCATTAAGAGATTATACATCATTCAAACAAAATTGGGAAACATTACTTATATCAATACAAATTAAATTACTGAGAATCTTCTACTGGAGGATATTTTCTTTTCAATTGTTACCTCTCCTTTGGTGCTAAATTACCTTAATTTCAAGTGGAATCATTGCCTCTTGCTATCCCTTTCATAGACCCTATTTTATTCCTACAGAAAACAGATTTATGGTACTATGTATATTTTTTTCTGCTACCAAATCTTTACATGTTTCTTAGGAACTAAGGTAGAGGCTGGAAGACATAATGTATATTAATACATTCATAATTTTTAAATTGAAAGGACTCTTATAAATGACTTTTATCATTCTAGGGAGACTGTTAGCATTATGCAATAAGACTGATGTTTTTTTCTTCATTTTTAATTCTTTCTTCCTTTTTTCATTCTTCTAAATGATTATTGATGTCACATGATATGGAAAATTCTGATATTTCAGAACCCTTAGAAATAATTTTGCCTTATTTTTTTTTTTTTGCGGTACCAGGGATTGAACATAGGGGCGTTCTACCTCCGCGCTATGCCCCCGGCCCTATTTTTTATACTTTATTTTGAAACCAGGTCTCACAAAGTTGCGGAGGGCCTCACTAAGGAGAGAGAGAGA
>PVJS01035503.1:0-20968 GCA_004027185.1 Glis glis | reverse complement strand
GGGTCTCACGAAGTTGCGGAGGCCCTCACTAGGGGGAGAGAGAGAGAGAGAGAGAGAGAGAGAGAGAGAGAGAGGAGCGCGCACGCGCGCGCTGAGGCTGGCCACGAACCCGGATCCTCCGGTCTCTGCCTCCCAAAGTACTGGGATTACAAGCGTGCGCCACCACGCCCAGCTCTGGTATTCTTATATATGTACATAATGTCGATGGAAGTGCTTCCTCCATTAATTCTTCCTCTCCCCCTCCTCTACCCTGCTCCACTGGGGTTTCTCCTCCCTTGTCTAAAGTCCCTCTTGTATTCTGATTACTCCCTAGCTTCTGCATATGAGAGGAAACATATGACCCTTCACCTTCTGTGACTGGCTAATCTTACTTAACATAATACTCTCCAGGTCCATCCATTTTCCTGCAAATGACTTAATTTTGTTCTTTATTCCTGAGTAGCATTCCATTGTGTATATATCCCATAATAATGGAAAAGGCTGAAGTATAATAAAACCCATTCATCTATTATGTTATCATTTTGTTCTATTTACTTCAAATTGTTTTTATAAAAGAAAAATGAAAGCCAGGCATGATGGCACACACTTGTAATCCCAGGACTTGGGAGGCAGAGACAGGAGGGAAAAAAATGAAAAAGGGCTGTGGTTGTAGCTCAGAGGTAGAATGATCCTAGATCAAGCCCCCGTACCCTCTCCCCAACACAGAAATAAGTCAAAGGCCTTTTTCTGTGCTCTTTATTAGAGCTGTGTGGTCTTGGGTACGTTCCTTAATTTGTTTCTGGGCTTCAATTGTTTCATCTGCAAAATGGAGATAAGGCTGTCCAGTACTTTGCAATGTTGCTGAGTGAATTATGGATAAAAATGTAAAGAACTGATGCCCAGCTGATGTCTGCTGCCATTGCTTTTATTTTCCCCCTCCATCCTGTCCTCTCCTCCCTTCTTCCCCCTCAGGCAGGCACTTTCCTGAAGTTATTGTACATCTTTTTAATCGATGATTGTATGCTTTTAGCATATAATATTATGTCTTTAAACAATTTACATAACTACAAATGTTATGCATACTGCCATGTGTCTTTCTGCAACCTGATCATTTCTCAATGCTAGGTTTTTGAGTTCTCTTTATATTAGGATACACTGACCAGGTTCATCCATTTTAATTCCACTCTCCTAGTTGGTTAATTGAATGTATTACAATTCCACTTTTCCTCTCGTGGACATTTCACTTATTTCCAGTGTTTTACAGTTGTAATCCAGTGTTTTACAGTTGTAAGGAAGGCTGCTGTGAGCATTTATGGATGTGTCACCCTGCATATATTAATGAGAATTGCCTCCATTGGAGGCTCCCCAACCTTTGCATTTGGGTTAGGCTGCGGGATATCACAGTGCCTCTAAACCAAGGCTGCCGGAAGGGCTATCAAGATCTACATTTTTGTGGCACAACCACAACCCATTTACCCATTTAATGTTGACATGTTGGGACGCTCTGCCTCGGGCCACTGGTCTTTAAGTTAGTGTATGTGCAACCAACTGCCCCCTTTATATTTACATGCATGCACATACATGAGAGCACCTATCTACACACACACACACACACACACACACACACATGCAGTGTATATGCTCACACACGCAAGCATGAGGACTTTCCCCATATGAATGGTTGTTAAAGCAATCTGTCTCCAGATCCTAAAACTGATGTGCCTGAGAGCCTCATGCAAGTTCCCACATCTTTACTCACTGCTTTTCTTTGCTAAATCTGGCAATCCTAGAGCAGTTAGAAGTGATATTTTGACCTACAGATGACCTGAATTTAGATATATTGTGGAGTAGGGTGGAAGGACACTTTTTGTTTAAAGATCTCTCCGGTTTTGTCTCAAGGAACACATTTATCTGGAGGGAGAGTCCTGTGAAAGCAAAGCAGGTAAGAAATATAGAGGTCATTTCTGTCTTATTTCATTGGGACAATGAACTCATGACAACACATTGGTCTTATCCACCTAAGGAGTTGTAAAAAGCAAGCTGAGAAACACCAGTTTGCTGAGAAGCACACCCTGAATTTCTTGTTCTAAGAAAGTATTAAGTAGGGAGATTGCTTTTACTGGGGTTTTGCCATGGCTCACCAACATTACTTGCAGGGTTAAAGGGGGAGCAAGTGAAAACATCTGTATTTACTTCCTATAGATCAACATTACACCTTTGAGTAAAATAAATATATGTTGTAAATAAGTGTTTTATATTTTCTTGAACATCTATTCAGACTTGTAGAAGAAACATTTCCATTATCTTTGCCAAAAGATTCTTGGATACCATAAATTCACATATACTTTTTATTTGTACTCAAGTCTTCTGCTCAAGGTCACCCACCAACCAATTTTTGGTTCAGTTTTTCATTCTTATCATGTACTTGTATTTATATAACAACAGGTATATGTAGCAGAGTTTTCTGTAAAAAATGCACTTAATCATTAATATACTGCTGATATGGCTTGCATTCCCAATGGCCTTCTTCCTTTTCACTGTTACTTTACAGTGAACACTGTCTTATTTTAGCAGTAAGTAGTAATCATCTCTGGATACATAACCTAAATGAAAAAACCCTTTCCTCTTAATCTCATTCAAAGATTCATTTCTGATAAAATTTTACATTTAATAATTACTCAAAATGTACAATACATTTAGTTTTTGATCAATAGTAATTTGGTACTAATCAATTGATTAGGAATTACTAATATTTAAGTTGGTACTTAAAATGATAATTTAATGATAATTTTGAAATCCAGAAAAAAATTTAATCATAGTGTTAAAGTCAGAAGAAAACAAAATTTTTCTTTTTTTTGCGGTACTGGGGATGGAACCCAGGGGCATTCTACCTCTGAGCTACACCCCCAGTCCTATTTTTTATTCTTTATTTTGAAACAGCGTCTCACTAAGTTGCAGAGGGCCTCACTAAGTAGCTGAGGCTGGCCGTGAACCTGCGATCCTCCTGTCTCAGCCTCCCAAATACTGGGATTGCAAGTGTGTGCCACTGCTCCCAGCACAAAATCTTTCTATTTTTATTACATACACACTCCTCTAACAGAAGTATGATAAAGTAATCAATAAGACATTCAGACATAAAAATGTATTATATTAAGGTAAACTTCAGTGGAATAGTGAAATGAAAATACAAGTTCAGAAAAAAAGGAAACAAAGTAAAATTTACAAATGTTGAAGAGTCATTTGTGTATTTAAAAAGTAAATGGTAATGGTAATGGTTCTTTGATAATACTTTTCAACAGATTTAAATGACTAATATCACATGTTTTATGTTTAAACTGTCAATACAGTGAGTCCTCTGTATTTGTGGGTTCCGTATCTGGATTTGCCAACCTTGGATTGAAAACTTTCGGAAGAAAAATTGTCAGCACTGGACATGTACAGACCTTTTTTCTTGTCACTATTGTGACACTTGTAAACAATACACATGAGAGCTATTTCCCTTGCATTTACATTATATTAGGTATTATAAATAATCTATACCACTTGATTTAGAGTGTATGGGAGGATGTGCTAGGTTATATGTATTGTATATACTATGACATCTGATCCAAGGGACTTGAGCGTCTACAGATTTTAGTATACTGGGGGTTCTTGGAACAAATCCCCTGAGGATACTGAGGGATGACTATATTTGTAACCATTCAAAATCACATCTTTTTCAAGTGTGTAAGTTTATGTTTAAAAATTTTCATATCTATTTAAAAATTTGCAAGTAGATGCATAGTTTCCAGAAGTATTTTATGGAATTCATGTGCATAAGATTCAGATGCTCAACAGTTCCATAGTAAGCCCAAAGTAGAATTGCTATGTAGGAGGATGTATGTCCTTAACTAGATTTTGCCAAATTTGAAGTGATTATCCCATTTTACACTCCCACAGCAGTGTATGAGAGTTCTCTTATTTCCACATTTTCTCAAACATTTTGTACTGTCAACTTTTATATTTTGTCATTCTGGAGGGTGTAAAATGCTATCACTTCCCTGGTTACTAGTGAGGTTGAAGGCGTCACATGTTCATTGGCCATTTGGATTTCCTCATTTGTCAAGTGTCTGCTCAGATCTCTGCCTGTTTTTCAGTTGATTAATGTACATATCTGTAATGTAGAGAACTAATTTTTATAAAATATGACTTTTGCAGCTTATTTTGGGGAAAACACCTTCAAATTTCTCTTACTTTTCTAATTCTTAACTAGTCCTGAATTAGCCCAAAATATTTCCCTTAACAAAGCATTCTTATGTTTTACCTGTTCCCAGAGGGTTTTTCCTATGAAAATTAACTGCTGGTTTTCCTTCCCATATGAGGCTTCAAACCATCTGGACACTTCTGACTACATGATGAGAACTACAGGTTTTTACATCTCGATATAGGTAACTTGATAGAAATGAAGAGAACATATACAATGAAAGTAACTTGTCACCTTATTTAAAACCTAGGGTCATGTAGATTGGCTTAATAAGATCTTTGTGTGTGTGTGTGTGTGTGTGTGTGTGTGTGTGTGTTACTGGTGATTGAACCCAGGAGTATTCTACCTCTGAGCTACACCTCTAGCCCCCTTTTTATTTTTTTCTACATGTTCAGCCCTATTCTATTTTTTACTTTGAAACAGGATCTCACGAAAGTTGCTGAGGGTCCTGCTAAATTGCTGAGGCTGTCCTTGAACCTGAGATCCTCCTATCTCAGCCTCCCAAGTACTGGGATTATGTACACCACCACATCTGGCCAGATTTGTTCTTTTAAACCTGAAATTGTTTTAGAAAGAAGGTTCCCTCTTGAGGTATTGAGTGATCATTGGAAATATAGGCAACCCCTGACTTAGGAGTGAATTGACTAAATCACTCATAAATCAAGCCATTGAAATAGGAGTGGCTTGTGGAATGGGATGAAGATCTTGGAGGGCATCAGAATTGGCCCTAATTTTCCTGTCACTTCTCTTTTTACTCTGATTATTAGATCTTCCTTCCTGGTCCCCAAACTGGTGAAATCTGGTGACTTTCAGATACAATAAAATTTTCTTTCAGTGATTAAGATTCATTTTTAAGTATGACAACTCCAAGGTGATCCAAGTGAAAATTATTCCAAAGCCAGTTTTAGTGTCTTCTCCCCCCAGCCCATTCCTAACCTGGTGTCTGTAACTTGCAGACCTCTGTGGGAAAGAGGGTGAGTCTCTTGTTTCACATCCCACCCTTTTTCTTTTTCTGGCTGGAAAAGGAAGGAGAATTAGAGGAAAAGGAAGGAAGACAGGAGGAAAAGGGACAAATGTCCTTTTGCTTAGTTGGAATTATTTGTGCTTCTCTGATACAGTAGGATCTAAGTGCTGGCTGCTTTTTGGGTCATTTTTTTTTTTTGGATACACATCTATCCTGATGTGTATTCTGTGCTCTCCAGACAGTTTCTTGCAAGACCACCTGGCTTTTGCCCCAGCACCCCATAGCCTCTTGCTGTTGTGTTCCTCTGGTTCTGGTAGACAGTCTTTCTGGGTCAAGCCTAGCTACTTCTGTGACATCCATTTCACCCAAGGACAACCTCACATATCTCAGCGATGTCAAATGCCAGGAGTGTGGGTTCCCCACTCAGTAATATTTTGTTTCTCCTCAGCATGCTGTGGAGAGTTGTTCCAGTTGATTCATGGGCACATTAAAGTTTGAGAAGCCCTGGCCTAGAGGTAGGCTTTGGTCATCATATTCAGCTTGACCCTGAAGCACCAGAGGACTCATATAAGGCTCTCTTAAATTCTCTCACAAAACCCTATTTAGGTCCACCCAAGCTTCCACAGCTCATTACTATCATTCCAGCTGGGGAACCTTAAGATAACTTCCAATGCCTGGCATGGTGGTGTTGAAACCTGTAATCACAGTACTCGGGAGGCTGAGACAGGAGGATCACAGGTTCAAAATCAGCCTCAGCAATGTAGTGAGACTTAGTAACCAAGCAAGACCTTGTTTTAAAACAAAAAAATAAAAAGTGTATTCTCACTGCTATAATCCAAAACCACTAACCACACAATTTAGAGGAAGGAATATTTACTTGCTCACAGTTTTTTGGAGTTTTGGGGGTTCAGTCCATGGGAGACCAGTGTCTGCGAAGCTCAAAGCATGGCAGTGGGAGAGAGAGAGAGAGCACACAGCTTTGCTCCTCACATCACAGAGGCTGGAAGCAGATAGTGAGCAGGGGGAAGAGGAGCCATATAATGCCCAGAACCACACTCCCAAGGACCCCTCCTTAGCAACTAAATCCCGCTTCCAACATTGCTACCTTGTTTCCATGAGGGCTAGGGTAGGGGGACATTCTAAATGCAAACCATTTTACACACACACACACACACACACTCTCTCTCTCTCTCTCTCTCTCTCTCTCTCTTTCTCTCTCTCTCTCATTTCTATGAGATTTTTTTTTCTAGGAGTCTTTGGTCTGGAAGGGAAGGTGAAGCACTTTCTTTTCTTTATCCAGGGGCAGAGAGGACAAAATCCCAAATCCTCTCTCCTAAGCTCTTAAAGTCATTAACTCCCTGACCCTCTTAAAGTACTGCAGTCTTTTGCCTAGAAGAGCTAGGTAAGGGTGGAGGTGGAGGGTTTTGGAGAATCAAAGAACCAGTTGTTACTTCTTACCACAGCTTGAAGGAAGGTGTCTGATGGGATCCATAGTTCCTCACTTCACAATGTGGAAGCAATAATCACTCCTTGTCCTAGGTGTAGAGATTGATTCTGAAATTCCACGACAACTGGAAAGGTTATATTCTTCCTCTTACAGTAAGAAGTATTCTTATATTTTATGAGTATAACATAAAATGTGATCTAAGTTTTGAAATTCTCTTCAAATCATAAAAATACCAAGCTGATAATAAATGAAAGATTCATGTATTTTTTTCAGATCAACTTTTCTAGTAATAAGAAATAAAGTAGCTGGATAAAATTAAAACAGGAAAACATCTTGAGAGCATCTGACCAGATAGAGAAGTAGGCGGAGCCCAAAGCTATTTTTGCTCCGAGGGGATTGCCTGTAGGGCACATTCGGGGTTCACTTCTGTTGGACTATAGGTACAGAAGTAGAGTGATCTCCCAAGAAGGGAGTCTAATAGGAGACCTCCCCACTTTAAGCTCAGACCTAAGAGGCCTGAGATATCCTTAGGGCAAAGGCCTATAATTAAAACCACCCTACCCTCAGCCTCAGCTCAACTCCCATTTCCACTTCTAGGTGTCTTCAGGTAAAGTTGTCAGTGAGTTGATGGAGGGGAGGAAAGGGGAAAGTCTTTCCTGGAAAACTGGGGCTATAGCTGTTGTAATGAAGATTTGCAGTCTTGGTTCACATTGTCTACCTGGCCTAAGGGACCCTCAGTATCTTACTTGGTTTGAGGTGGTTCACTGTGAGTTGCTAATGCTTCCAGGCTCCTGGAACTGTCACATACAAATCCTTTCTGGAGAAAGGCATATTAAGTCTAGTGTTCAAAGGATTCCCATTAGTATTTTTCAAAGGACAATGAGCTGTACACAATGAACAAACACATGAGAAGATAAGAACCAGAAGAAAAAACTGATAGTAAAAACAGAGCCTCAAAATTACAATTATTAAACTTTTAAAACTGACTGTAAAGAGGAAATGAAAATATAAAGTAAATGTAAAATATATGAACTTTCAAACATTGATTAGGCATATAAAGTCAAATATTTTAAATACAGGATGCAGTAAACGTCACTTCTTAGGAAAAGAAGTGTTTATTTATTTATTTGAGTACCATGTTTATGGTCAGAATACAATTCCATAGCAAGCCTGTGTGTGTGTGTGTGTGTGTGTGTGTGTGTGTGTGTGTATTTGATCCAGGTACCTTTTCTTTTTTCTTTATCAAACTTTGTAGTGAAGTATATTTTACATTCAATAAAGTGCATACATCTTTTTGAAAGCTCAAAGTTTTGCATATGTGCATATCCACATAACTTTTACTTCCTTTGTTATTGAACATTTCCAGCACCCCAACAGATCTCTTATACCTTTATCACTCAGTAACCCCCAAAGGTTACCAATATTCTGATCTCTATTACCATGGGTTAGTTTTGCCTGTTGGACTTCACAAAAATGAAATATGTGCTTTTTTTCTATCTGGTTTCTTTCAATGTTCTATTTGTGAGATCCACCTGTGTTGCTGTGTGTAGCACTAACTTCCCCCTGCCCCCCGAATTGTCTGTATTGCATTGTATGGATATGTCACAATATATTCATTTTATTGTTGATGGATAATTAGGTTATTTCCCTTTGGGGACTGTGAACATTCTTACTGCCATAATCCAAAACGACTGACCACACAATTTAGAGGAAGGGAGATTTATTTGCTCACAGTTTTTGGAGATTTCAGGATTCAGTCCATGTTTGAGGAGCTCAGGGCATGGCGGTGAGAAGCAGAGAAAGGGAGAGCACAAGGCTCCACTCCTCACACTGTGGAGGCTGAAAGCAGAGAGGGTGAGCAGGGGAAGAGAAACCATATAATCCCCAAGGCCACACCCCCAGAAGCCCCTCCTTAGCAACCAAACACTGCTTCCAACATTGCTACCTTGTTTTTTTGAGGGCTAAGAGGACATTCTAAATCCAAACAATTAAAGGCACTGTTGTGTATAATGCTGCTATGACCATTTTTGCACATGTCTTTCTATAAAGACGAGCAATCATTTTTTTTTTTTTTTTGCGGTACCGGGGATTGAACGCAGGGGCGTTCTACCTCCTCACTACGACCCCGGCCCTATTTTTTTAAACTTTATTTTGAAACCGGGTCTCACGAAGTTGCAGAGGGCCTCACTAGGTAGAGAGAGAAAGAGAGAGAGAGAGAGAGAGCGAGCGAGCACGAGAGAAAGCTGAGGCTGGCCGCAAACCCAGATCCTCTGGTCCCTGCCTCCCAAAGTACTGGGATTAAAAGCGTGTGCCACCACGCCCGGCTCAAGCAGTCAATTCTTATGGGAGTATATTTAGGAGTAGAATTGCTGATCAACAGACTATATGTATATTTAGGTTTAGCAAATTCAATCAAATAGTTTTATAAAATGATTAGACCAATTTATATTTATAGTAGCAATGCATGGGCACCCTCCAAAAACCTTTTATTTGCCTTCAAAATTAAGGCCATCTGATGTCCTTTCTGATTTGCTGTTAATTTGTTCATGAATTTCTCCAAAACCTTTGAATTATAAAATTTTGGAAAAGGGAATGTTTCATGATAACCTCTATCTTGTTGAGGTTTTTTGGCTGTCCATACAGAGAGGAAAAGAGTCAGGAGATAAAGAGTTCTAATAGCACAATTTAAATTCAGGAAACCTATAGGGTTTGAAGCCCACTTTACCCTGACCTTTTCTAGTTAGACGAGGTAATAAATTTCAGTTTTAAGTTAGAATTGGATTTCTGACACGAGAACCACTAAGATCCTACCTAAAAAGACCTTGTACCAAAAGGAATATTTCAAAGGCTGTCCTAGTCTTTCTGTTTCTAATACCTCAAAGTTCATATTTTAAGAGTGGACATTTTGGTTTACCAACCTTAATGAAAAACATTTTATACTTCTGTACCTACTAATTATTACATGAAGTATGTACAGGGGCTTTCTATACCTGCATGATTTTAGGTAGGGGTCAAATAATATAAAGATAAATCTGTGTTCTTGTTTTACATAACTAAGTTTCTTAATCCATTAACAAATTAAAGTAGAAAATCCTAGGAATGGGATTATTTTTCAGGTAACCCTCATTTTTAAAAATTTATTTTATATTTTTATTGGTGCATTTGAATTATACATCTTAGTGAGGTTCAAAGTCACACAAACAAACATTCAAAAGGTCTTGGTGTGTTTCCCTTCAGGTTCAGTTCCACTCCCCACCCACCCCAGTACATAATAGTGAAGTTGGTAGTGATACCTTCATACTTGGGCATAGCATAACTTTAATTCTTTCATCAGTTCTTCCTTTTATTCTACCTACCTTCCTCCTTCTGCCCCTTCTGCTATTTTACTGGTCACTCTCCTCATTTATGTAAAAAGTACCTTTTGTTTCCCATTTTCTCTCTAGCTTCTACATATGAGAGAAAACATTCTGCCCTTGACTTTCTGATACTGGCTGATCTCATGTAGTATAATATTCTCTAATTCCATCCATTTTACTGCAGATGACACAATCCTGTTGTTCTTTATGGCTGAGTAAAATTTCATTGTGCATTTGCTTCAAATTTTCATTTTCCATTCATCTGTTGACAGATACCTAGGTTACTTCCACAATTTGGCTATTGTGCATCATGGTGTTATAAACATGAATATGCCTGCATAATCCTCATTTTAAATGCATTGTATTCTTGTATCTAAAACACTAAAGAATTATGATGCTGGAGAAGTTCATGTTAAAGAGAGGTGGACACCTTTGGCAAAAATGCAACTTTTGTAGGAGACATTACCTCTACTCAAGTAGAAGAAGGTAAGTAACAGATATTATAATTGTTGAGCTGGAACATCTTTGCATGTAGAAGAAATTCTTCTAATATGGGGAAGAAGGGAGAGGGGAAAGGAGAGAGTTGCATGAGCTTTCTCACTATAAGCAATGCCTGGCGTGTCAAAGCTCTGGCTGTCCTTGTAATCCTTTTAAATCCCTTAGTCTTTATTTTTGGTAATTCAATCTATTTTTTCCTGGACAGATTTCAATAATTATAATTACTGGAAGAATATAAGTCATCTTTGTTGAAATTAACTTAGTCATCTTTGAAATAAGAACTTTTTATTAAAAAAGGTTAACTGAATTTTTATAAAGCTGTTTCCAAAACCAATCAGTCTGTACACTATTTTTTGGCACTTGCAAGAGAATCAGTAATTTGTCAAAAGAAAATAAGAAAGTGTTCCTTCACCCATTCCTACTTAAAAAGAATATACCTGGCTTTCAGTGGAATATATATCTGCTGTAACTGGTAGTATTGAAATTGCCAAGACTGCTAGGATTGATTTGGTAATTTATGGCTTGCATTCAACATTAAAATGTGTAGATATGGCTAAGACTGAGCTCATACACAAAAGTGTTCAAGAAGTAAATTCACCTAAATAGGTTTAAAACTATATGAAACCCAGGTATCCCAGTATTCCAGGTTATCCCCTCATTTTTGACACCCTAAGACACGTGGCAGAAAGGTGTCCTGTCTTGTATCTTTTCCTCCTAGGTGTCTGAGATACCACAATGATATCACTCATGTTCTCATTTCATTCCAGTTAGCACCTTAGTCAACTCCTTTTGTATCGGCATCCTTTACCCTTTATAGGTCACTTCTGTCTAGTAACCAGTTTGTCCTTGCTGCTTCCCCATTTCTGCTGCACAAGCGTCTGGGCCTCCCTTAATTCAGATAAGATCAGGTTGTAGCACTGAACAAACATCACTGCGGGTGTGTTTGTAGCACAAGGGAATCACAAAGAGAAAACATTACAGTGGGCCACTCCCCCCAGGGTCCACTGGTCATGCCCCTCTACAACAGGGAATTTTCCTGGTCCTTCTCATCTTAGCTCCCAGCTGCTACCAGCCTAGTGGAAAGGCCTTGCACAGGATGCCTCAGGCCATCCTGCTAACATGTAAACTGAAGGAAAGTAGTCAGCTCTAAAGCTGCATTTACTGTGTTCTAAGATGCTGTTGGCTGCAAGTTGTGGCATTACTCTTTTGTGTCTCCTTACCAGGCAGGGATTTATTTACAAAGGTATAGGAGAATGACAGAGGAAGGTCAGGAGCCTGGGGCTAACCTCTGAGAAGCTGTCATCAACTCACTACAAACCAACGTGGAGAGGGAGATGTTACAGACACCTGGAAGGAAGAGCATTGCAGAGCAGGCTGCCTGGGTCAGGTAAGCTCACAGGGAGGGCAGAGGGGAATGAATGTCTGCCCTTACTCTCCTTGCATCCCCTGTCAGGTCACTCCACTGCTCCAACCCAGCCTACAGCCAGAGAGCACAGGAGCTTATCCACATCGTCTAAAGATCAGCTTCAGAAGCAGAAGTGTGGAAAGTGGGCCTGGAAGGGCAAATGAAGACATCTTCGGTAAGGCTATTAAGAAAGACTAATTTCTGCTGATTAAGCTATAAGACTGTTATAGTTAGATATAAAATGTCCCCTAAAGAGCTCATTTATTAATATCCAGGGTTGATGTAGTAGAGTCATGAGGGTTGTAATCCTAGCAGTGGATAAATCCATTGTAATGTATTTACCTGGGTGGTACCTGTAGGCCGGTCAGGTGTGGCTGGAGGAGGTGGTCCTTGGGGGTGTGGTCTTCTGGCTTATATGTATGGTTCCCCCTCTTCCCCCCACACTCTTGCTTCCAGCCTCCATGATGTGAGGAGCACATGGGCTCTCCCTCTGCCTCCCGCCACCATGCCCTGAGATCTGTGGTCCCTGGCCTCACATGGACTGAATCCAAAACCATGAGAAAATAAATCTTCTTTCCTCTAAGTTATGTGGCCAATCTTTAAATTATAGCTGCAAGAATGCTGACCAGAACAGAGACATGCTCTCTTATCAGTTAGAATTCTTATTATAAACTTGTCAAAAGAACTCTACTGAAGAGATTAAAATGAAAATTTTTAAATTAAATCACAGAGTACCTTTCTGGATTTAAAGTAACATTACTTTTCAGTGCTAAACAATGGTGTCATCTAAAAAAAAAAAAACATTTGTGGCAAATACTTTGTTTTTTTTCCCCAAAGATGATCGCTTTTGTTCCATACATACTTCTAGAACCTTACTACTTCCACATCAAGAAAGGAAGCCTGGGTTCTCCCTCCCTGAAGAAGCATCTAACTTGCATGTAACCAAAAGAACACAGCAGACAGGTGCAGCACAAAGCTGGGTTGGAAAAGAGGATGCAACTTCCAGCTTACTTACTGGGACTCTGGCTAGATCCCCCAGGCTTCGTGTTAGCAGTCTGAATGCCCTGTGGCTGCCATGCTGTAAGGAAGCCCAATCTACCCAGCTCCAGATGGATCTCCTGTAGAAATCCTGAGAACTCATGAAGGAAGATGCTTCTCTGTGTCCAGCTGCTCCTGTTCCTTCCACCCTGCTGTTTGTATCTGTGCCAGCCACTATCAGACTGCCAACTGTGATCTTGGGAGAGATTTCTTAACCAGAACCACCTGGTCTGACCCACAGAAACCATGAGAGATAAGAAAATGATTGTTGTTTAGGCCAAGTTTTGAGGTGATTATTTGGCAATAGAAGCCAAAGCAATTTTAGATGCCAATTACATCCCACAAATGTAGTACCAATAATGCATGGAATTAATTGAAGTGATATGATATGGATAACCATGACTGAGTTTGCACAGGCACAGGCACAAACAAAAACACTACTAGGAAGACATGAAAAATCAACAAAATCTCACCATCCAGACAAACTTCCAGATTTCTGATGTATATGGACACATAAATATTTGTGGACATATTGCTGTGTAAATGAGTTTGTCCAGCACTGCAGGCTATTTTTTCCACTGCTTAAAAATATGCTGAGGTCACAATTCTACCTCAGTAGATAAAAAAACTATATCATTATTTTTTAATGGTAGCAGACTATCTCATTTACTTAACTAACCGTTTAATGATGGACATTTTGTTTTGTCTTTTCAATTTTGCTTTCATAATTAAAACAGTGGGCATATTTAAGCATATGTTTTCCCTATTGTGTAATTATCTCTTTGTGGGTAATTTCTAGATATGAGATTGTTGGATTAAATGGTATTTATTATAATTGATCATAAAAATTGCAACATTTATAATGATCTGGATCAGCAAAAATGCTTTCTGGAGTGGTTAGATCTGTTGTATTCTATTGGCAGTTCTTGATAATACCAATTTTCTCTCCCTTTTGCCAATATTCAGTTTTTATCATTTATATAATGTCAATTTTACAGTTTTGAAATATCTTTTCTATTGTTTCTATTTGCATTTTAGAAAATAGCAAAACAGAACATCTCTTTATATTTTTGTCCATTTTAATTTCTTTTGTGAATTAACTAAGAATAGTCTTTGACCATTTTTCTTTTTAAAATTGATTTGTAAGAATTCTTTATATTGTAGTAATTCTTCAACCCATCATCTGTGCATTTTCTTGGTTATTTATTTATTTATTTATTTATTGGTACCAAGGGATTGAACCGAGGGACATTCTACCTCTGAGCTATAACCCCAACCCTTTTTTATTTTTTATTTTGAAACAGTCTTGCTAAGTTGCTGAGAGTTTGGCTAAGTTGCTGAGGATGGCCTTGAATCCGCGTTCCTCCTTTCAAATACTAGGATTACAGGTGTGTGCCACCACACACAGTTCAGCATGTGTGTTACTAAGTAGTTTTCCCCAAGTCTTCTTTTTGTGTGTGTGGTACTAGGGATTGAATCTAGGGGACATTCTACCTCTGAGCTACACCCCCAGCCCTATTATTTTTTTAAATTTTGAAATAGGGTCTCACTAAGTTGATGAGAGTGTCACTACTTGCTGAGGCTGTGCTCAAACCTGCGATCCTCCTGTCTCAGCCTCCCAAGTACTGGTATTACAGGTGTGCACCACCATACCCCACTTCCCCAAGTTTTTAAAACTTCTGTAATTGTGGTATTTTGCTTTTGTTTCACAGAAATATTGAAATTCTATGTAAATTCATTTTCCTCTGTGGTTCTGGCTTTGGTATCAAGTTCAGAAAGACTTGTTCCACTCTGTTGTTATTAAAAGTGTTTATGTCTATTTCATTTTTTACATTTTTTACAAATTTTAATCTGATTTAATTAGTGAAATTTAATTTTTCCCTAGCAAGGTTGCTCCAAGTTATTTAGTGAATAATCACTATTTCCCCGTGATTAGAAATGCCACATTTATCATACACTCAATTCTGCTAATACATGAGTCTGCTTTGGGGATTCTCTGCTCTGTCCCTTGGCAGTCTGTTTTTTACCTATGCCAAGCCCATCCATGTTGCTATCATTTAACATTATTGCTAAGTACAAGATGTTATTATCTAAGAAGGCAAGTGTGTGTTCCTGACTTCCAATTCTTTCATAATTTTTCATAGTATTTTCAGAGGAATTTTAAGAAAATTTCTATTAAATTCTAAAATAATCTTGTTGGGAATTTGATTGTGATGATATAGAATTTATAGTCTATTTTAGAGAGACTTGACATCTTCACAACACCAAATCTTTCTGTCCAGAAACAAGCTATGTCTTTTCACTTACTCATTAATTATTTTATATATTTTGGGAGAGTTTTATAATTTTATTACTGTAAATTTATTTTCAATTCTTTTCTACGTGCTATTTTTGTAGACTGTTGCTATTGCAAATGTGGTGGATTTCTTACTGGTTATCACTGGTATGTGAAAAGAGTAATTGCTTATTTTGAAACCAGTTGTCTTACTGATTCTTTTAATAGTTCCAAAATTCCCCCCCTGGATTCACAGGAAATTATAAACAATTATATAAACTTTTATTAGCCAGACATAATAATTTTCATTCTCCCTTTAAGAATGTATACTGCATTTCATTTTCTTAATTAATTGCATTGGCTTGAATGTTCAGAACAATATTAAATAATTGTGATGATCTAAGACATTCTTATTTCTGACTTTATTGGAAATATTTCTGTTATTTCTCCACTAGTATAATGCTGGCCTTAGATTTGCAATATGTATTTAAAAATAATATTCAGGTAGTACCCATCCAAACTTATTTCACAGTTTGTTTGCTTTTTAAAGATCAAAAATAGATCTGGAATTAAGAATATCTTGTTTTGGGCAGCTAAGAGAATATATTATATTAATTTACTAACATAAAATTATTCTTGAAATCTAGAATGACAGTTACTTATGATCTGATACCTTTTTGATATCTCACTTAGCTCTGTTTCCTAATATTTTCTTCAGGATTTTTTTTGGTCATTATTCATAAGTGAGATTGGTCAGTAGCTGTTTTTGTTTAACAAGATTTGGTAATAGTGTTGTGTTGTTTATAACACATATTTGAAATATTTCTTTTTTCTCTATAAACTCTTCCAGGGCTCAATGAAGATATATGTTTATTTAAATAAATATATATTTTTAAAAATAAATTTGTTCACAAAACAATTCTACTAGGTCTTTTTGTGAGATGACTTTTTAAGAGCTCTTTCATTTATTTCTGTCTTTGGTGTCAGATTAAAAAAGCATTTCCATTCCATTTGTATTAAAAATGCTTACTCATACTTTGTATTACTCTGTTAAATTTTCTCCCTTGGGTTAATTTTATGTTTGTGGTTCTTTAAATATGCAGTTATCTCTAGGTGATTGGTCCCAGGGATTCCTAAAGATACCAAACTGCAGATGCTCAAGTCCCTCATATAAAATGGCAAAGTATTTGCATATAACTGGTGCACATCCTCTGATAGACTTTAAATAATGTCTAGATCACTTGCAATGTGTAATAGAATGTAAATGTTATGTAAATAGTATTATTCTGTATTGTTTAGGGGATAATGGCATGGAAAAAATTCCAGTACATGTTCAGTATTGATGCAATATCAATTGTTTGTATCCACAGATATGAGGGGCTGACTATATTTATTATATTTTGGTTTTAAGTATTAAAAATTTAGAAAGAATGTATTTCTCAAACAGTATAGCAAATAGGACAACAACAACAAAAAACACTTGGCTATGCTGGCCATATCTGAGGTACGTGGTAAAAGATGGCAGCTCCTCCAATTTCATAGTTGAATATATTATTGTATAAGAATTACCATAGGTATGCAAGGCTCAAAAGAGCATTTTCTCTCTAAAAATCATGAATTTCTGTATCCCACATTTTCTATTTCCTTTCCTAAGCCATGAAAATAAGCAATTCCTTTCCAAAAGAATTTGTCTCCATATAACAGCAACACCTCATGGGCAATTTCATGAAGACTGGACTGATTTCTACAGGCAAAACTTAAGATATCCTGGTGCTTTCCGGAGGCTCAGAGACAATGCAGCATAGAAGAAAAGAGACATGCATGGGAGGAGTGGGAGGCGGGAGGAATGGTTTCCACTGAAACCCAGATCTACAACTGAAAGCAAAGAAGCTCATTTTTAATGTTTTATTTTGAGACAGCGTCTGGCTAAATTGCCCAGGCTGGCCTCCTGCTTCTGCCTCCTGAGAAGCTGAAATTATAGGCATTTGCCTCACGCCTGGCTGAAAACACTGTTTTCTAAAGCTGAAATGGAATGCTTATCATATGAAAAGATTTTACATTGATATTTGAATAACTGACATACATAAAGAGCATTATTATATTTAACATTTTTGATTTAGGCATTTGGCCTAAGAAAAAAACCAAAAATAGGGTAAAGATTTATGTACAAATACATGTATCTCAACATTATTTGTGTAAACCTAAAACCATCATCCAAAAGAAGTGTGGTGAACATAGAAACACAGGTAAATGACAGTAAAAATCATTAAAAATTAATTTCAAAATAATTCAGGTTTTATATTAGCTAAGGTCCTTTGGTTATAAGTAACAAAAATAACTGTGATTAATTGGACAGAAAGAAACTTTGCTGAAAGGATGTGAGTAGATCATGGATATGAAGGAAAAGCTGAAAAGCTCTTGTAAAAGTTGTTATCAGGCTACAGTGGGTGTTGAGGTTATGGAGACAAATGAAGGGTTTTTATAGGGCATGACCATTTGGGTGAATCCACTCCAAATCAACTCCATCGTTCTGTCACTTTGCTCAAGATTCAAATACCTAGGAAACATGTTCCAAATAGCTGTACCTTGGCCATATGTCCACTCTTTGGCCCAAGGAACACAGATACCATCTAACAGTTTTGCCAAGATTTCACAGATTAGAGAATGATAGAAGAGGCTGCCTGTCTCTAGGACACAACAAACTATATTTGTTATTTCCCCTGCAGCTAGACAGGGATGGTGTGACTGAGTTCTGTCTGCCATCTCCAGGGGCCCACTGCATCTCCCCCAGATTCTCCCATGCTGTGTGCTCCTTCATCTCCAGGCAGGATGTGGAATGGGAGGGCCAGTGCTGGACTCAGAGCCGCTGTGGGACATCCACCACACAGAAGACCCGAGTTCCTTCTCACATGACGTCCACACACTGTACACCCCTTGCAGTGACAGGAGTGAGAGATAAACTTTAATGACGTTAAGCCACTGACACTTATTTCAGAAGTTAAGCTACCCAGGGATGGATATTGGCAGGCAAAAAACACTTCACTCCAATTTCTGTACTAGCATTTCAGAAACTCAGCGAAGAGGTAGCATGGACTACTGCAGTATTTTTTTTAATCCTATTTTATTTTCTCACACGGCTACTCTCACATTTTAGCATCCCAGGTTCTCGGAAATTTACGCCTCCAGTCTTAGCCCACACAACTCTTGTTCTTTGACTTCACCTCTTCTTGGTCTGCATCACAAAAACTCAAAGAATTATTACACAAAATAGAACTTTCTCTGAGGCTGGGAGAGAGACAGGAACTAAATAGCTGTCAGAAAAAGGGGAAAGAGTGGGAAAGTTCATACATTAATAATAATGTAATATTTATGGCACTGGAAACTTGGAAACCACCTGAGCCTTAAGCAATAGGAAAGTGGTTAAATAAATTATGTCATACTTGTTACTGGTTATGAGAACAAGACAGATTTAGCCCTTATGCTCATGGAGCTTACAGTCTAACAGGAATATTTTATAGCTCTCTATAAATATGTTTTGGAAATACAGCTAATAATATGGAAAGAAAACATAATGGCACAATTTTGAATGAAGAACAGATAAGAAGCTGCATATGTAATAGTTATAACCCCAGTTTGAAAACATTTATATGTATATATCTTTGTATATGAGTGTATATGTACACATGTGTGTGTGTTTGTGTGTGTGTGTCTGTGTATCAAACTTAAAAGTGGATATATCTCTAGATATTGAAATTACAGGTGATTTTTATTTCCTTTTAATACTTTTCTATATTTTCAAAATTTTAGTGGTAAGTACATTTTGATGGTGAATATGATTTGCATCTTATTTTTATTTCTTATTTTATGCATTTACCAAATGTTAATAGAATGCATAATTGGAAAAAAAAGCATCAATCAATTCACAATACTTGATATCACTGAACTGAGGCCACCTGAGGAGAGGCTTCCTGGTCCAGCAGATTTTTGCCTCTAGTAACCCAGTGGATTTTAATTTACCTACTGTAGTTACTTCCATACCCAATTATAATCTTTTGTTTTTCTGTAACATTTTAGATGTTCTATACCATATACACACATACACATGCACTTGTGTTTGCACACACTACAGTGGACTTAACAGCAGCATGTATTATTCTCAAAGTGCAAACAATTTATCTAGGCTTACCTTGACTATGTCACCATGGACTCTAATGACAGGAAACCTAGCTGCCCTTCAAAACAGAAGCACTAGAATTTCTATTAGATGATTCTTAAGCAAATTCCTATTCTTTTTTTAATTTATTTTTATTTTTTTTTAATTAGTGCATTGCAGTCATACATCTTGAAGGATTTCAGGGTGGTTGACGTATACATGCACTCATCAGTCAATTAGCCCTCCTCAATTCCCTCCCCCTGCGTCCCCCTCCCTCCTTTCTGTTTTCAGCACAGTAGTTGACTTTGATATCTTTGTGTAAGTCCACCCTGTGCTCCAGTTTGTTTCCCTCTCCTTCCCTCCCATCTTCCCCAGTTAGTTCACCTTCTTCACTCATCTGAGGTTTTCTCTCTTTGTCTGTGGTCCCTCCTGTGCAGGGTCATGGCTCATCATCCCCTGACCTCAGCACTGGGGTACTATGGAGCGGGGCCAGGGGCTCCTCCCTCCCCACGTCCCCAGTGCCAGGGTGAGGGGTTCTCCCAGGGTGGGACCAAGGGCTCACCCGCCCCGTGTCTCCAGCGCCGGTGGGGAGGGGTTCTCAGGGTGCAGGGCCAAGGGCTTGCCCGCCCTGTGTCCCCAGCTCTGGGGAGTCTCCAGGGATGAGGCCATGGGGTCACCCGCCCTGCGTCCCCAGCACCAGGGGGTCTCCGGGGATGAGGCCACGGGGTCACCCACCCTGCGTCCCCAGCACCGCGGGGTCTCCAGGGGCAGGGCTCAGGGCTCTCCTGCCCTGTGTCCCCAGCGCTGGAGAGGGGTGTCCGGGGGTGGGGCCAGGGGCTCACCTGCCCCACGTCCCCAGCGCCGGGGGGAGGGGTTCTCTGGGAGCAGGGCCAAGACCTCACCTGCCCCACATCCCCAGCGCCAGGGTGAGGGGTTCCTGGGGGTGGGGGCTGAGGACTTACCCGCCCCGCATCCCCAGTGCCAGGGGAGATGTCTCCAGGGAAGGGGCCGAGGTCCCCCCAGTGCTGGGGGAAGGGGTTCTCCGGGGTCGGGGCCGAGGTCTTGCCCGCCCCACGTCTCCTGCACCAGGGAGTCTCTGGGAGTGGGGCCAAGGGCTCACCTGCCCCGTGTCCCCAGCACCAGGAGGAGGGGTTCTCCGAGGGCGGGGCCAAGGGCTCACCCACCCCACATTGACAGCACCAGGGGGAGGAGTTCTCTGGGGGTGGGGCCGAGGGCTCACCCGCCCCATGTTCTCAAAGCTGGGGTTCTCCAGGGGCGGGGCCAAGGGCTCACCCGTCCCATGTTCCCAGTGCTGGGGGGGGTCTTCGGGGACGAGGCCAAGGGCTCACCCTCCCCGTGTCCCCAGCACTGGGGGAGGGATTCTCTGGCATGGGGCTGAGGGCTCACCCACCCCATGTCCCCAGAGCTGGGGTTTTTCAGGGGTGGGGCCGAGGGCTTACCCATCCCATGTCCCCAGTGCTGGGGTGGTCTTCGGGGGGTGGGGCCGAGGGCTCACCCTCCCCATGTCCTCAGCACTGGGGGAGGGGTTCTCTGAGTGGGGCTGAGGGCTCACCCGCCCTGCGTCCCCAGCGCGGAGGTGAGGGGTTCTC
>PVJS01035502.1:7454-21070 GCA_004027185.1 Glis glis | reverse complement strand
GTGGAGGGCCTCACTAAGTAGAGAGAGAGAGAGAGAGAGAGAGAGAGAGACAGGGAGAGAGAGAGAGAGGGAGAGAGAGCTGAGGCCGGCCGCGAACCGGGATCCTCCGGTCTCCACCTCCCAAAGTACTGGGATTACAAGCGTGCGCCACCACGCCCGGCTTTTATTTATTTATATATATATTTTTTTGCGGTACCGGGGATTGAACCCAGGGGCGTTCTACCTCCGCGCTACACCCCCGGCCCTATTTTTTATACTTTATTTTGAAACCGGGTCTCACGAAGTTGCGGAGGGCCTCACTAAGGAGAGAGAGAGAGACAGACAGACAGACAGACAGACAGAGAACTGAGGCTGGCCGTGAACCCGGATCCTCCGGTCTCCACCTCCCAAAGTACTGGGATTACAAGCGTGCGCCGCCACGCCCGGCACTGTTTGGTACTTTTAGACCCAGGAGCATTCTCTGTCTGAGCTATACCCCCAGCCCTTTTTAATTTGAAACAGGGCCTCACTAAGTTGCTAAGGGTCTTGCTAAATTGTTGAGACTGGCCTCGAACCTGCCATCCTCCTGTCTCAGCCTCCCAAGTATGGGGATTACAGGTGTGTGCCACCATGCCCAGCTCCCACAGCTATTTTGTTGCTGCTGGCTCCTGTCCTGATATCGGGCCATCCTCAAGGACACCAGTTGCCTTATGGGCTTGGAGTAGGCCCTTTTGTGTTCACACGTGGTCCCTTATCTGGGTGAGTCCCAGATCTGGAAGTCCCAGGTTTCACCTGCGTCATAACTGGGCAGAGAAGGATGCCCTGGGAAGGGTTACCTAGAGTTAGCAGTATCAGCAATGCCGTGACTGGCAAGACCCTGGGGTAGCGGGCTGGATCAGCAGACCCATGCCTAGCTCATGCCTAGCTTAGCTCACGAGGCCCTCGGGGAGCTGGTCTGTGCCCACTTCTCAGTGCCGTCACCTCGCCCTCCTGCGCACTCGGTGTTCCAGCCATGCTGGCTATTTATAGTCCCCCGAAGGGCCCTGCTGCTTCACGCTTTGTGCCACTGCCAAACCTCCTCTCGGTGCTTAGAACTCTGCTCCCAGCCCCCACCCGCCTGACAAGCACCCACACATCTTTCAGGATTCAATTAATGATATTAATAATAGTAGCTAAGGTTTATTGGGTACTTACTATGTGCAAAGTGCTGTACATGCGCTATCCATCCAGTTGAATCCTGGGGTGCAGAGAGGGGGTGCGTGATGGAGCATGGGCCACAACCAACGCTTCTGGCTTCAGCATCCTTGCTCTTAGCACAGCAATAAAGCATCTCCCTTCCAGTGTTGCCAAAGCCCTTCCAGGCATCCCTCACCTCTACGTGTCTTGCTCCTCTGTGCCTGTGAGGTTTTATTGCCCATTGGACTGTAAAAGAATCACTTAGAAATGTGTTCATTTTAAGTAGCAGAAAAGTGCCAAGCATGGTGGCACGCACTTGGGAGGCTGAGACAGGAGGATCGCAGTTTTGCAGCCAGTCTCAGCTACTTTAGTGAGGCCCTCTGCAACTTAGTGAGACTCTGTTTCAAACTAAAAAATAAAATAGGGCTGGGGCTGTAGCTCAGAGGTAGAATGCACCTGAGTTCAATCCACAGTACCACACACACAAAAAAAAAGTAGCAGAAAAGCCAATATATAGGGGTGTATATGTTTTATTTAGCAAGAAATGAAACAGGCTATTTCTATCTCTCTAGATTTTTTTTCAAATGGCAGCCATATGACCACTCCAGGTCCAGTCATCGCATCTGAATTCAAGGCAAGAAATGCCCTTTTTTTTTTTGGTGGTAGTACTGGGAATTGAACCCAGGGGCATTCTACTTCCAAGCTACACCCCTTCCTGAGCCTCCTGTCTCAGCCTCCCAAGTACTGGGATTACAAGCGTGCACCATCATGCCCGGCTGACATGCCTTAATTTAATCAACCAATCCCTTATAATTAATCAACCAATCCCTTATAATTAATCATTCAAGTTGTTTTTAATATTTCACAATCATAAATAGTTCTGTGACTAATAACCTTGTAATTTTATTTTTATGTACATTTATAATTAACATTTATTTATTTGTTTTGTTTTGTGGTACTGAGGATTTATCCCAGGGGCATTCTACCTCTGAGCTACACCCCCAGCCCTATTTTATTTTTTATTTTGAAACAGGGTCTCACTAGGTTGATGAGTCTCACTACTTGCTAAGGCTGTCCTCGAACCTGTGATCCTCCTGTCTCAGCCTCCCAAGCACTGGGTTTACAGGCGTGTGCCACCACGCCCAGCTATAATTAACATTTTAGGACACTGGTTTAGATTATGCTATCTTAAAAGCCATTACAGACTATTAAAGCTTTGATATCAGTTATCAAATTAACTCTATTGAACCTAGGGGCATTCTACCTCTGCCCTACACCCCTGGCCCTATTTTTTATACTTTATTTTGAAACCGGGTCTCACGAAGTTGCAGAGGGCCTCACTAAGTAGAGAGAGAGAGAGAGACAGAGAGAGAGAGCTGAGGCTGGCCGCCAACCCAGATCCTCCGGACTGCGCCTCCCAAAGTACTGGGATTACAAGCGTGTGCCACCACACCCGGCCAAATTAACTCTTAAAAATTTGTGCCTCCAAGAGTTTCTGAGAGATCATATTCCCTGACAATTGGATATTATTATTTTTTTAATTGTGTGTGCGTGTGTGTGTGTGTGTGTGTGTGTGTGTTACTGAGGATTAAACCCAGGCGCATTCTACCTTCAAGGTACACCCCCAGCCCTATTTTTTATTCTTTATTTTGAAACAAGGTCTCTAATTGTTTTTAGGTTGAATCTTTTTGCAGTGCTGGGGATTGAACCCAGAACTGAGCCCTAGCCCCTGCTATTATTTTTAAATCCTTGCTAATTTTATAAGAAAAGTGCAACAAAGCCATGCATGGTGGCGTATGCTTGTAATCCCAGTACTTGGGAGGCTGACACAGGAGGATCGCAGGTTCGCGGTCAGCCTCAGCTACTTAGTGAGGCCCTCTGCAACTTAGTGAGACCCTGTTTGAAAATAAAGAATAAAAAAATAGGGCTGGGGGTGTAGCTAGGAGATAGAATGCCTCTGGGTTCAATCCCTAGTACCGAAGAAAAAAGAAAAGTGCAACAAAGAAGAAGTAGTTTGCATTTTCTTTGATTACAAATGAGGGTAACATTTTTAAAAATACATATTTTGAGCTAGGCGACAGGAGGATCACAGGTTCAAGGACAGCCTCACCAACTTAGTGAGACCTGGTTTCAAAATAAAAAGGACTGGGGGTGTAGCTTGGAGGTAGACTGCACCTAGGTTCAATCCCCACTGCCCCCCCACACACACACGCAAAATGTGCTTCGGGCATTTGTAGTTCTCTTTAATTTTCCCATCCCTTGCTCATTTAGAAAGTTGAGGTATTCACCTTTTTCTCTTTGGTTCGTAAGAATGCTTTACACATTCAGGTACTGTTGTATGAGGAACACAGGGAAGTTCACAGGAGAGAGTGCGTCTGAGCTGGACTTGAAGGCTAGTAGGATTTCAGCAGATGGACCAGGACCGAGGAGTGTGTTCCAGGCACCAGAACAGCGTGTGAGAAGGCCCAGAGCTGGGATCAGTGTGAGCGTTCGAGGGCTGTATTCATTTCCTAGGGCTGCCATACAGATTACCATAAAGGTGGATTCAAACAACAGAAATGGAGTCGGGCGTGGTGGTGCACACCTATAATCTCAGTACTTGGGAGGCTGAAACGGGAGGATCGCAGGTTCAAGGCCAGTCTCAGCAACTTAGTGAGACCCCGTTTCAAAATAAAAAATAAGCCGGGCATGGTGGCGCACGTTTGTAGCGGAGACCGGAGGATTCCGGTTCGCGGCCAGCCTCAGCTACTTAGTGAGGCCCTCCGCAACTTAGTGAGACCCAGTTTCAAAATAAAGGATAAAAAATAGGTCTGGGGCCAGGCGTGGTGGCGCACGCTTGTAATCCCAGTACTTTGGGAGGCGGAGACCGGAGGATCTGGGTTCGCGGCCAGCCTCAGCTCTCTCTCTCTCTCTCTCCCTGTCTCTCTCTACTCAGTGAGGCCCTCTGCAACTTCGTGAGACCCGGTTTCAAAATAAAGTATAAAAAATAGGGCTGGGGGTGTAGCGCAGAGGTAGAACGCCCCTGCGTTCAATCCCCAGTACCGTAAAAAAAAAAAAAAAAGGTCCGGGGGTGTAGCTCAGAGGTAAAATGCCGCTGGGTTCAATCCCTGGTACCGCAAAATAAATAAATAAATAAATAAAATAAAAATAAAAAATAATACGGGCTAGGGGTGTAGCTTGGAGGTAGAATGCCCTGGGTTCAATCCCCAGAACCAAACATCCCCTCCCCCGCAAAGAAAAAACCCCAGAAATTTGTTCCTCACACTCTGGAAGTCTGAAGTCCCAAATTGAGGCTGGGGCGGGGGCGGGACAGCCCTCTCAAGGCCCCAGGCCGGGGCTTTCTCCTCTTGTCCAGCCTCTGGTGCTCCGGGCTCCTTGGCCTGTGGCTGCTTCGCGGGTCTCCACGTGGCCTCTCCTCCGCGCCTCTGCCTCCTCCCCTCTGTCTGTCATCAGGACGTGCCGTGGGAGTTAGGGCCCACCCTGTCAGTCCAGGGGGATCTCATCTCAGGATCCTCAATGGGATTACATCTGCAAAGACTCTTTTCTCCAATATATTTGGTCATATATTTTGGAGGTGCCACTATTCCCCCTACAATAGGACCCCCAGAAGAAGTCTGGTCATGTCGGGCAGGAGAATATGACCCTGTGAAGTAGAGGCAGGTGCCACCCACCAGGGCCTTCAGCTGAGGAGTTTGGGCCGTGAGTGGGGAACTGCTGGATTTTGCACAGAGGAGAGCCACGGTCAGGTTTTTAGCGTTGGAATTGTCCTTGTGAGAGTTGGTGAGGGGTGGGAAGGAGGAGGAGGTGGGGACACCCCAGGGTGTAGGAGATGAGCGGCAGGAAGGAGGAGCGGTCAGGAAAGAGTCCCAGGTCTCCTATTGGAGTGACCTTGTGTATCAACTTCAGGAAGAGCTTGGCTTTGGGGTTCCTGGGGGTGTCGAGGTCCAGGAAACGATCAGCGATAGATCTGCAGCCCAGACTTCTCCCTGGAGTGTAAATCAAATCTGGGAGGGGAAGAGCAGGAAGGGTGACGGAAGCCTGGGGAAGACCAGTCTCTTTCCATAATCTTCTTATGGAAAATATCAGGCATGGAGAAACGCTGAAAGAATTGTACAGTGAACACCCATTTGTCTGACTATCTGAAGTGCATAATTATCATTTCTCTCCATTGGCTTTATCTCACATCTCTCCATCTGCCCATCCCTATTCCATCTTTTTTAAACGTATCTCAGAGTAAGTTGCGGCCATCAGGGCTTGCCGACGCTTCCAGCGTGTGTGTTAGTCAGTGTTCTTGCCGCCATGATCCAGATGCCTGACAGCACAACTTAGAGGAAGAGCGATCTATTTGGGGGCTCACCATTCTGCAGGTTTCGGAGGTTTTAGTCCATGTTAGGCCAGCTCACATCTGCAGAGCTCAGGGCATGGTGGAGGGAAGCAGAGAGGGAGGGAGGAGGGGGCCGTGGACATACACAGTCCCTATGACCACATCCCCAGGACCCGCCTCCTCCAGCCATGCGCCACCTGCCCACATTACCACCGATAAATACATTCAACCTATTGATCCAGTCGGGAGTGGTGGTGCACACCTGTCATCCAGTACTTGGGAGGCTGAGACAGGAGGATCGCAGGTTTGAAGCCAGCCGCAGCAATTTAGCAAGGCTTGACCTTAGCGAGGCTTCAACCGACTGAGGCTTTGTCAGCAGCTTTATCTGCCTTCTTCCTTTTGAGACCTCATGGCCACGCCATAACCCACTCAGTTTTCCCACTTAAGGCCTTCATAGCCTGAGGCCTGTGCTTGGCAGGTCTCCACCTTCCCCAGGGCTCCTACCTTCTGCAAGGGTTGGTTTCTCCACCTTTGTCTTTTCCTGCTAGGAGTGTGCTGGATTCTCAGGATTTTACGGCGGTGGGAAAGAGGAATGATGTAGGAATGTTTCCCTGCCCCCCTGGGGTTGGTGCCTCATCCTGGTTCACCCCCTCTTTGCTCAGCTTCTGCAGCCAGGAGGGCGGAAGAGGGGGTTTATTTGGGATGAGATTCAAGCCGAGCGTGGCGCACGCTTGTAATCCTAGTACTTGGGAGGCAGAGACCGGAGGATCCAGGTTCGCGGCCAGCCTCAGCTACTTAGTGAGGCCCTCCACAACTTTGTGAGACCCGGTTTCAAAATAAAGGATAAAAAATAGGGCTGGGGGTGTAGCTCAGAGGTAGAATACCCCTGGGTTCAATTCCTGGTACCACACACACACAAAAAAAGGATAAAAAAAATGGGATGAGATTCAGAAGGGAAAGGAGCCCGTAGAGAGATAGACAGACCTGGGTTCTGGCTTTCTGTGTCCTTAGAAAAATGTCTCTGAAACTTGGTTACATTGTCTGGGAATGGAGGGGAACACGAACAGCCTCACAAACCAGGCGTGGTGGCGCATGCCTGTAATCAATCCCAGTACTTGGGAGGCTGAGACAGGAGGATCACAGGTTCAAGGCCAGCCTCAGCAACTTAGCAAGACTCTCTTTCAAAATGAAAAGGGCTGGGGGTATAATATCTCAGAGGTAGAATGGCCCTGGGTTCAATCCCCAATACCAAAAAACAAACAAAAAAGAACCCCTTCACATGGTAGCGGTCAGATTGAAGATGGCGGTTCTGTGGTCACCGGTCGCTCTGACGCGTGGTGCATGCCTGAAGGCAGGGAACGTCCATCCCACGGGCTGCCAGGTTATGTGGTTTGGGCGAGCCGCGCCACGTTCCCTGTTGTCCCTTCTACGCACCCTGCCTGTGGGAAACACCTGGAGAGCAAGCGCCCCATTCCTGTGACCCCTGGAAATGGTCAGCAAGTGGAGGATCAGCATAGCCTCCTGGAATCTCACCTGTTGGCCAGGCCAGAGTCCGCCATTGCTCGCTTCCCCCAGCCTTGACACGCACTATCGAGTGGCCTGGGGCCCCTTGGAGCAAAGACAGTGTCTCGAGTCCCTCCTGAGCATGCCCAAGTGACAGACAGGCCCCTCACAGTGCCAGACTGCAGATTGGATGCTGCTGCCCTCCTCCCTCCCGCCGGCCGCAGACACGGGCCTCGTGGCCTCCAGGGCAGCGAGCCTGAGCTCCTGGGTTCTTCTCAGAGGCTGGGGCATCATGAGGTCCATGGTTCTTCACGTGCATGCCTGCTTTGAGAAAAAAAAAATAGCCATGTCCCCTGACAGCTTAATGGCCCGTCAGCTGAGAGACAGGGATGGGAAGTTGGCGGGAGCAGGTGTGCAAGCCTGGGGGAGCTCTTGGCTGCCAAAGCGCCAGATTGGACAGAGCATGGCTGTGGCCGGGTGCCCTGGTGACCCGTTGACACCATTCTCAGGCTGCTGGCTGTCCATGGGCTGGTGTGTTGTGACGGAGGAGGAGCCAAGGCCCCCGTGGAAAACTTGGCTCAGGAAAGCTTGGCTCAAACCGCAGACCCTAGACTGACGGCATGCTCCTCCGCGCGTGCACTCACGCAGTGGGGCTGGGCATGAAGCAATGGTGGGGACCTCAGCTCTTGCCCGGCAGGCGAACGGGCAGGATCAGCACAGGCACCAGGAGGCCAGGCGCTGGGGTGTCTGAACTGGGGTGCTATGGAGGATAACCTGGAGAAAGTGACCGTGGGACAGGCCCCGCCGGTCTCCTCCTCTATGCTGGGCATTGTCCCAGGACACTGGGGCCTGTGCCTCAAGGTGCTCGGGGACTATTAACAAATGGATGTGGTCGCTAGGCAGTCCAGCATGCAGGAGAGACCACTGCTGACCCCGAGGCTACCTCGGAGCCAGGGGGAGGGTACTGTGATCTTTATGTCCCCACTACCCACTCCAGTTCTCACCGGTGATGAGTTAGAGAGGACAGTGGCCCCAGCCCCTGAGATCCAACACCGGCTGGCTGGAAGTGGCCCTGCCCAGCACTGTTGTGCTCTCGCCAGTACCAGCGTGGCAGGTCTGGGGTGGCAGAAGCAAAGAAGCCAAGGGGTACTGGAATCATCCCTCACTCTGCTGCGGGAGAGACCCCACTGGTGGGGTGTGACACAGCGACCTTGGTGAAGCTGTCCCTGTAGCCTTTACAGTGCAAAGCCTTGAGGTTCTGCCCTGTCCCCAGTGGTCCCCAGGAGGGCTATCTGCGTGGGCACTGGTGCCTGAGTGTGCCGGCAGCACTGAGGGGGTTAACATAGCTCCACGTCCTTCCCTCCTCCTCTGAAGGAAGCCTACCTCGGAATTATAGACATAAGTGGCGGCTTTTGAGGAGTCTGTTGCTCACGGTGTCCCTGCCAGGCCTGGGCACAGCCCTCCCACCCACGCCTGCCTGCCTTGGGCTCTGTCCTGCACACAGGGCTGTGTTAGGAGGGGTGAGGGCCCCTTTGAGCACACTTCCTCGACACCCTCCCACCCCCAAACCTGCCCTGGTTCCCCTGGAAAGACAGGGCTCTGTGTACAAATGGTACCCAAGGAGGAGGGGCCGAGGAAGTGACATCGCTCGGCCCGCCCCCACCTCCTTATTCCCTATAAAAAGCAAAATGGTGACTCAGAGAGGAGAGTTGGACGCGTCCTGCCTCCTGCTCCCACTGTTAATTTTTAGACGGGGAATGAGGCAGGAGGCAAAGGAAACAGCAGCTCCAAAGAGGCGGCTGACATGCTACTAGGCAGGTGGCGACAGGAGAGCCGCCCCTCCCGGGCTCCCAGCAGCCTCTGACCAGGCAGCAGAGCCCGGTGCCTGCTGGCGCTCGAAGCCCCTGCCCTGGGCTGGCGTGCATGGTGCGGCTCAAGCCATGGCAGCCGGGGGCCGCCGCCGGCGCCCGCTGCGCTACCAGTCCTTGGCAGCCCTCGTGGAAGACTCTCAGTGGCCTTTCCTGTTCCTTGTCTCAGACTTCAGCTACGGAGCCGACGACTACGACGCAGAGGGGCATGAGGAGCAGAAGGGGCCCCCGGAGGGCTCGGAGACCATGCCGTACATCGACGAGTCGCCCACCATGTCACCCCAGCTCAGTGCCCGCAGCCAGGGTGGCGGGGACAGCGTCTCCCCCACCCCACCCGAGGGGCTTGCACCTGGGGTAGGTATACACCTGCTTTTCCTTCTGGGTTTGGGGAGAGGGGTTTGGGGGGGGCGGGTGATAGAACAGCGTGGGTGTCCTGGGCCAGGCTCTGCTTCGGACGTCAGGGCTGGTGTTTCTGGGGGACCCCTAAAGCTCAGGCTCCCCTCTTCCCCCACCTGCTGCTCTCTGCCACCTCTGCGCCCGTCTCCCTTCCTCTATCAGCCATCTGCACCCTCGCCTCCTCTTTCAACTTCCCCTTCAGTCCCTGTGCTTAGCAGGATGGGCAGGGGGGCCTCCGGAAGGACCTGGCTCTTCTGTCTGTACCAGGCTGGGCACTGGCTGCATAGGTGGCCTGTGGGCTGTGGAGGTCCTGATGCTGGCCCGACAAAGCCAAGGCTGGCCTTGTGCACCCCGTGGGAAGGAACGAGCCGCTTCTGTAGTCCTCCCTGAGGACCGAGGGCCCCTCTAGCCCTGTGCCTTTCACTCAGGAAAGGAACAAACCCTGGCGACCACCTTCCCTCTTGTCGAGAGGCGGGAGCCCTTCTCCCAGGAGCAGCATTTTAGAAGGGATATTTAGAATGTGCTCCAAGACAGGGCAGGAGATAGGGATGCGTGGTGGGCTATGGTCTTGTAATTAGCGCTGTTCCTGGCAACGGGAACTGACTCTGGGCCCAGCTTGTGTGTGCGTGTCTGAGACACATGAGCCAGCAAGACAGAGATTCCCCAGGGCTCTTTTTCTAGAGTTTGGGAGAAAAATCGAAGCCGTTCTTCTTGGTGGGGTGTGTGTGTATGTGTGTGTTTGGTGGAGAAGTGCGCAGAATGCCTGGTCCTTCTCCATCCGGGCTTGTCCAGGTGTGTTTTGTGGGGGTCCCTTTTCTTTCCTCCTATGCCCACAGAGGAGCATCACTGAGAGGCCATGGGGCCCAGCACCCACGCTCCAGCGGGAGGCCGTCCGGACTCTACCATTTTGGAGACCCCCCTGCTCCTCCCCACCCTCCGCAGGCTCTCCCTCGCTCTTCGCACACCGGGTGGCTGTTATAGCCTTTGGCAACAAGGGCCTTGGCAACCGGCTTCCCACTTGGGGGAAGCCACACTGTTGCTATGGCAACAGAGGCCGAGGCAGAGCTCTGTGGATGCCAGGCAGTGCAAGTTTGGGGGCAGGTGGGAGGTGGTGGGGATGGGCCAGGGTGTTGGTCAGCTTCAGGCTCCCCCAGCCAACATCCTGGGGAGGTGTCGCTCTGATATCCTAAGGAGGGGTGGTGGGTTAGAGATGCCGGCTTGGACAGGCCGGGGCAGGGTTTTTTTACACCTGAGAGACAGAGTTCTGGGAACCTGGACTCAGGCCAACCAGGGGAAGGCAAGAAGAAGAGAAATCTTGCTCCCCATCTCTGCCTCTGGTCTCAGACAATAGCAGGCTCAGAGACTCCCCAGGGAGACACAGCTCTGACCCCACTGTGAGCAGGTGTAGGCGCTGCCCCATGGGCTCTCGATGCGGGCCAGGTCTTGGCCATTTCCTCTTTGCCTCTCGTCCCCCTTGCCTTCCCTAGCTCATCATGTGACTACCTTGCTGGAGCTCTTGTCCATGGCTTGTTAGAGTCCCTGGTGAAAGGTACTGTTTGGTGCTTTCTCTAGTGAAACAGGTCACACACATAATGGGGAGATGCCCCCGCCCAGTGCCGCCCAGTGCTCCAAGGCTTGGGGCAGTGACTTCACTTTGTGGCTGCCCATTTGGCTTGTTGGCTCACAGGGAATAACTTAATTTGAGAACTTTGAAATCTAGAGTTGTTACAGAGTGACAATCCACTGAAGTGCTGGTAGCTGGGGCATTGGTGTGTGTGTGTGTGTGTGTGTGTGTGTGTGTGTGTGTGTTACTGGGGATTGAACCCCCCCTATTTATTTATTTATTTATTGGTGGTACTAGGGATTGAACCCAGGGGCATTCTACCTCCAGGCTACACCCCCAGCCCTATTTTTTATTCTTTATTTTGCAACAGGGTCTCACTAAGTTGCGGAGGGCCTCACAAGTAGCTGAGGCTGGCCATGAACCTGCGATCCTCCAGTCTCAGCCTCCCAAGTACTGGGATTACAAGTGTGCGCCACCATGCCCGGCTTACTTATTTATTTTTGTTTTGAAACAGGGTCTTGCTAAATTGCCAAGGCTGGCCTTGAACTTTCGATCTTCCTATCTCAGCCTCCCAAGTATTGGGATTACAGGCCTGTGCCACCATGCCTGACACTCTTCAGCGATGATTTTTACACCATTGGCTAGAAGCCAGGCTAGATAGGTGAAGGGAGCATTTATCCAACTTAGGGATGGCAGCAAAAATTCCTGCCTCCCCCCGCCCATGTTTCTGCTCTTTCTACTGCATCACTGGCCCCACCTGGTGGACTCTGAAAGTATTGCTACTTACGTGTGTGTGTGTGTGTGTGTGTGTGTGTGTGTGTGTGTGTACACGTATACATATTTATTTATTTATTTATTTATTGCATTGCTACTTATGTGTGTGTGTACACGTATACATGTTTATTTATTTATTTATTTATTTATTTATTTATTTATTTTTTGCGGTACCGGGGATTGAACGCAGGGGTGTTCTACCTCTGCGCTACGCCCCCGGCCCTATTTTTTATACTTTATTTTGAAACCGGGTCTCACAAAGTTGCGGAGGGCCTCACTAAGTAGAGAGAGAGAGAGAGAGACAGGGAGAGAGAGAGAGCGCGCTGAGGCTGGCCACGAACCTGGATCCTCCGGTCTCCGCCTCCCAAAGTACTGGGATGACAAGCGTGCGCCACCACGCCCGGCTCACGTATACATATTTATATATAAATAGGAAGGGATTTGTTAGAAGGAATTTACTTGTGTGATTATGGAGGCTGAAAAGTCCCCATAGTGGAGGGGATTGCTGGAGTCCCAGGAGAGCCCATGTGTTCCAGTCCAAGTGCAAAGGCCTGAGAGCCAGGAGAGCCAATGGTATAAATTCCAGTCTGAAAGCCAGTAGGCTTGAGGCCCAAGAACAGCCAATATTTTAGTCCAAATCCAGAAGAGACCAGTATTGGGGCTCCAGCAGTGAGGCAGGAAGAATCCCCCTCGTACAGCCTCCTGGTTCTACTCCTGGCCCGCACTGAGGAGGGCAACCTGCTTTACTCAGTCTGCATGTTCAAATCTCATCCCCAGACACCTTCACAGACACACCCAGAATGATGTTCATACAAATATCTAGGCACCCAGCCGGGCGTGGTGGCGCACGCTTGTAATCCCAGGACTTGGGAGGCTGAGACAGGAGGATTGCAGGTTCGAGGACAGCTTCAGCAAATAGTGAGACTTTCTTCAACCTAGCGAGACCCCGTTTCAAAATAAAAATAAAATAGGGCTGGGGATGTAGCTTGGAGGTAGAATGCCCCTGGGTTTAATCCCCAGTGCCACAAAAACAAAACAAAACAACAAATATCTAGGCACCCCATGGCCCAGTCAAGTTGACACACAAAATAAGCAATCACAGTCTTTTTTTATTTAAAAAAAATTTTTTTTTGCGGTACCGGGGATTGAACCCAGGGGCGTTCTACCTCTGCGGTACACCCCCCGCCCTATTTTTTATACTTTATTTTGAAACCGGGTCTCACGAAGTTGCGGAGGGCCTCACTAAGTAGAGAGAGAGAGAGAGAGAGAGAGAGAGAGCTGAGGCTGGCCGTGAACCCGGATCCTCCGGTCTCCGCCTCCCAAAGTACTGGGATTACAAGCGTGCGCCACCATGCCCGGCTCGTCTTTTTTTATTTTATGGTACTGGGGATTGAACCCAGGGGTGTTCTATCTCTTAGCTCCACCCCAGCCCTATTTTTAATTTTTTATTTTGAAACAGAGTCTCACTAAGTTGTGGAGGGCCTCCTAAGTTGCTGAGGCTGACCGCGAACCTGTGATCCTCCTGTCTCAGCCTCCCAAGTACCGGGATTACGAGCATGGGCCACCATACCTAGCTTATTTTAATTCTTTTGAAAAGATAATGAGGAGTGGTATAGCTGGGCCTACTTTTGCAGCCCTCCTCCTTCTGAGGTTGAGTCCGTCTTGCCGCGTGTGGTGGCTCCAGATGAAGCTGGATCTCTGGTGTTGGCGGGACACGTGCTCCTCACTCCCCACACGCCTTCCTCTGCCGCTCTCATCTTAGTTTGTGCTCCAGAGATGTGTAGCCCACAGGGGTATAGGGTGAATCCTAAGACCTTGCCCTGCAGAAATTCTGGGAGCCCAGGCCACCAGGGTCACAGGCCACTGGCGGCTCAGTTCAACGGGGAGTGTTCAGTTCAACGGGGAGTCCTCAGTTCAACGGGGAGTGCTCAGTTCAAAGGGGAGTGCTCAGTTCAAAGGGGAGTGCTCAGTTCAAAGGGGAGTGCTCAGTTCAACGGGGAGTGCTCAGTTCAACGGGGAGTGCTCAGTTCAA
>PVJS01035501.1:0-20970 GCA_004027185.1 Glis glis | reverse complement strand
TTCGTGAGACCCGGTTTCAAAATAAAGTATAAAAAATAGGACCGGAGGTGTAGCGCGGAGGTAGAACACCCCTGCGTTCAATCCCCGGTACCACAAAAAAAAAAAAGGGGGTTGAAACCAGAAAACTACAGTAATATATGCATACCCATGTTCATAGCAGCATAATTCACAATAGCCAAATTATGGAACCAACCTAGATGTCCATCAACAGACAAATGGATTACAAAATTATGGGAAATACACACAATGGAATTCTGCTCAGCAATAAAGAAGAACAAAATAATATCATTTACGAGAAAATGGAAGGACCTGGAGAACATTATGTTAAGTGAGATTAGCCAATCACAGGAGAAAGATCATATGTTTTCTCTAATACGCGCAAGCTAGGGAGTAGTGGGGACACAAAAGGGACTTTGTGCCAGGTGTGGTAGCACACGCTTGTAATCCCAGTACTTGGGAGGCTGAGATGGGAGGTTCACAGGTTCACAGCCAGCCTCAGCTACTTAGTGAGGCCCTCCGCAACTTAGTGAGACCCTGTTTCAAAATAAAGAATAAAAAATAGGGCTGGGGGTGGAGCTCAGAGGTAGAATGCCCCTGGGTTCAATCCCCAGTACCGCAAAAAAAAAAAAAAGGGACTTTGTACAATGGTGGAGAAGCCTCAGTGGAGTCAGAGAAGTGGTCTAAGGGAAGGGGAAGAATGAAGTTCATCAATTGAATTACTACCATTGACCATGTGTACATATGAGAATATACCAACATCGAGTTCAGTACTCTACTGGGGGGAGGGTGAAGGGGGAACACCAAAAGATGTGTGCATGTATGTTACTGTCAAATTGATGTCCATTGTGATGTGAGACTATAATGCACCAATAAAAGCACATAAAATTTTTTTTAAAAAAGAATTGCTTTAGCCGGGCGTGGTGGTTCAAGGACAGGTTCAAGGACAGGTTCAAGGACAGGGTCTAGTTTGTCTGTCTTTCTTTCTTCCTTCTTTCTTTTGTGTGTGTGTGTGTGTGTGTGTGTGTGTGTGTGTGTGTGTGTGTTAGTTACTGGGGATTGATCCCAGGGGCATTCTATCTCTAAGTTACAACCCCAGCCCTGTTTTTATTTTTTATTTTGAAACAGGGTCTAAATTGCTGAGGCTGTCCTTGAACCTGTGGTCTTCCTGTCTCAGCCTCCCAAGCACTGGGATTACAGGCATGTACCACCACAGCTGACTCAGGGTCTAGTTTTGATTGGAACTTTGTTGAATGATCACTACCCTGGAGATGTAAGTGGAGCATACTCGACACAGGCTGGGCTGTGCTTCTGGGGCTTAGGGACCACTTTAGGACTCCCTTGCAGTGCAGGGCATCCAAGTGCTCTGGAAGATTTACTGTGGGTCCTCGCTCACTCTACTAACTGCAGAAATGGCCTTTCAAGACTCTGTTCCCAAGTGTAAGCACTCCCACTCATTCAGATTTATGGCTCACCTCATCTGGTTTTGGGTACCACCAGATTCAAGGGAGATGAACCTCACACTTGGTTGCAGTCTCTCCATGCCACCAATCAGAACCCAGCTGGATATAATCTTCTGTGCAGTAACACTCACGACCTGGTGGGAGGGCCCCAGCTCATTATGTGGGTGCTGGTTGGGATGGTGTGGTGATCTTCCTCGAGTCGCCCGTATTCCTGCCATGGCTGGCTATGGTCTGTGATCCTTTGTTTAGTTCCTGTTTTCTGTCTCAGCCTACAAGTTGTGAAATATGTAACTCTTTCCACCTAGCGATTCATTGTCTAACCTCTAGTTTGGCTAGATTTGGACTGCCTTTCTTTTTTACAGAAGTTCGCCCTTTTGCAGGGGAGTTTTCCTGTTGCTTCCACTCTGAACTATGGAATGAGTGGGAAGTGCAACCTTCCTCTACTCCACTATTTTCCTTGAGAGCAACTACTTTGATTTCTATTAATATAAGTTAGTTTTCCAAATTCTTAAAATTCCTAAAAACAAAATTTTATGCGTATTACTTGTGTCTGACTTCTTTCACTCAACATTATACACTGATACTCATTTCTGTTGTTTCATGTATTCATTGTTGCTTCTTTTTTATTTCATTTTTTATTGGTGCATTGTAAGCATACATCATGATGAAGTTCAGACTGATAGAGACATACATGCATACAGTAAGCATCCCCCCAACTCCCACCCCGCTCGCTCACCCTCCTCATGCACTACATTGAGATTAGCATTGATAATTTTGTATATGTACATCATGTCCATTGAAGTGTTCCCTTCATTGAATCTCCCTCCACCACCCTCCTCCCTCCCTGAGGTCCCCTCCATCACTCCACTGGGCTTTCTCCCCCTTTGCCTAGAGTGCCTTTTTTATCCCAGTCTTTCCCTAGCTTCCACATATGAGAGAAAACATCTCACCTTTCATGTTTTGTGACTGACTAATCTCACTTAGCATAATATTCTCTAGATCCATCCAGTTTCCTACAAATGACATAATTTTGTTATGACTGAGTAGAATTTCATTATGTGTATATCCTATAATTTTCCAATTTGTTCTTCTGTTGTTGAACACCTAGGCTGGTTCTGGCTAGCTATTTGGCTATTTTGAATTGTGCTGCTATGAACATAGATATGCATGTGTTACTGTAGTGGTCTGGTTTCAAACCCTCTGGATAGATACTCAGGAGTAGTATAGTTGGGTCATATGGTAGGTTCATTCCCATTCTTCTGAGGAACCTCCACACTGATCTCCAAAGTGTCTGCGCTAATTTGCAGTCCTACCAACAGTGTATCAAAGTTCCTATTTCCCCACACCCTTGTCAACATATTGTTTGTGTTTTTGATGATTGCCATTCTAATTGGTGTTAGGTGAAATCTCAGTGTAGTTTTGATTTGCATTTCTCTAATTGCTAATGATGTTGAACATTTTTTCATATATTTATTGACTATTAGTATTTCATCTTTTGCGAAGTGTCTATTTAGTTCACTTGCCCATTTTTTATTGGGTTATTTTCTTCTTAGTGGTAAGTTTCTTAAGTTCTTTGTATGTTTGAGATATTAGTCCTCTATCAGAGGGGTAGCTGGCAAAGATCTCCCATTCTGTTGGCTCTCTATTAGGGCTCTTGATAGTTTTCTTTGCTGCACAGAAGCTCTTTAATTTAATGCAACCCCACTTACTAATCCTAGTTTTAATTTCTTGTGCACTGGGGGTCTTATTGAGGAAATTTCTACCAGTGCCTATATATTGGAGTGTTGGTTATATGCCCTCTTCTAGTAATTGCAAAGTCTTTGGAGTAATTTCCAGGTCTTTGATCCATCTCACATTGACTCTTGTGCAGGGTGAGAAGATGGGATTTAATTTCATTTTTCTACAAATGGGAAACCAATTTTCCCAACACCATTTGTTGAAAAGGCTGTCTTTTCTCCAACATATGTTGTTTGCAACTTTGTCAAAAGTCAATTGGCTGTATATACATGGATTTTTTTCTGAATCTTCTATTCCATTCCATTGGTCTATATGTTTATTTTTGTACCAATGCCATGGTGTTTTTATTACTATAGCTCTGTAGTATAGTTTGAAGTCAGGTATTGTGATGCTTCCTGTATGGTTCTTATTGCTGATAATTATTTTGGCTATTCTGGGTCTTTCATTAGTCCATATGAATTTTAGGACTGATTTTTTTTAGTTCTGTGAAGAATGACCATGGTATTTTAATTGGGATTGCATTGAACCTGTAGATCACTTTTGGTAGAATGGCCATTTTAGTGATATTTGTTCTGCCTATCCATGAGTATGGGAGGTCTTTCCATCTTCTAAGGTCTTCAAATTCTTTATTTAGTGTTTTATAGTTTTCATTGTAGAGATCTTTTACCTCCTTAGTTATGTTTACTCCTAGATATTTTATTGTTTGGGGGGATATTGTGAATGGGATTGTTTTCCAAATTTACATCTCAGTGGATTCATGCTGGTGTATAGAAAAGCTATTGATTTTTAAAAAAAATTGATTGATTTTTTTTATTCTGCTACTTAGCTGAATTAGTTTATCAGCTCCAGGATTTTTTTTTTTAGTTGAGTTTTTAGGCTCTTCTACATATATAATCATGTCATCTACAAACAGAGATAACTTCAGTTCTTCTTTTCCTATTTGTATTCCTTTGATTTCCTTCTCTTGCTTTATTGCTCTGGCTAGAGTTTCTAGTACTATATCAAAAAGGAGAGGTAACAGTGGGTATCCTTGTTGTTGGAGTACATGGGGACAAAGAAAATATGGCCTGACAGCAAGGAACAGGCTTTATTCAGGAATAAAACCTAGAAGGAGGCAACTGACTGGGAGAGAGAGCCCACAAGAGTCAGAATCCTGCTTCCTTACAGACTTGGGGCTTTTTATGGGGCAAGGAAGGAAGGAGTACAGGAGAAGTTGTGTAAGCCACTGGTTGGTGGATTAGTGACCAGGTCATCTCAGGGCAGGGCAATGTTCAGGGTGTGTTTCTCTTTCTTTGTTCCTTTGTTCTCAGTCCTCCTCCAGCATGACTTCATGGCCAGACCTCACAGTGCCCACATTCCAGAGGTTTTATAATATTTATATGGGGAAATGGGCAGACGTATTCATTCGAGCTACTTCCTGCTTAACAATGGAGAGGAGGTGGAGCTAGGGCTAGAAGCTGTGTTACAGGCACTCTGAGAGTCTTAGGTGTTCTGTGAGTTTGGGAGGAGGATGTATTGGCCTTTGGTCTGCAAGAGAAGAATCTTCTGGCATTCTCTGCAACTCTGAATTGGTGATTTCTGTTGTGAATTTGTGGGAGCTCATTGTTTCCTTGATAGTCTTCTTTCTGATGTTTTCATGATTCTTTTTTTTTTTTTTTTCCAGTACTGGGGATTGAACCCAGGGGAATTCTATCGCCGAGCTACATCTCCAGCCCTATATTTTTTTATTCTTTATTTTGAAACAGGGTCTCACTAAGTTGTGGAGGGCCTCACTAAGTAGCTGAGCCTGGCCATGAACTCGGATCCTCCTATCTCAGCCTCCCAAGTACTGGGATTAGAAGCATGCGCCACCAATGCCTGGCTGTGGTGTTTTTAAGAAAGGATATTTAAATACATGAAGCTCACAATCCTCCAGGGGGTGGGACCATTTCTGGCCCAGTGGAAAATTGCATATTTCAAGCCTGCTATACCTGGGAGTGGAGGGGTCCTTTTCTTGATATTTTTGGTGTTTCCTGCCTCAGGGAACCATGAAAATACAGGCCAGGCCCTGTGCATGGTGGGCATGGCCCAATACCTTGTTTTCTTTTTTTCATTATTAGAATAATGGTTCAAAACCAGGTCCAGCAGGCCCATGGATGCTGTGGCCGTGTCACCATGGGTGATGTGGACTTGAGAAGATCAAAGTGCCTGCCCTCCTTGACAAGAATGATGACTAAGAGTTCTGTTTCCTTTGTAATTAGTTAGGCCAATGTAACGAAGTTGGAAGGGCCTGCGCTCTCGTAGGAAAGCATGAGGGATATCGGCAATCTCTTCTAACGGAGTTTAAAAATGCAGGGCTCACCATCCTCCAGGGTTCCAGGCCGCATTTGTACCATTTCCAGTCTGGAGGAAAAAATTCAAATTTTGGCGCCAGCAATATCTGGGGAAGGCATTGCCCAATTCTCATTTTCTGAGGGGTCACTGCCTCAAAGCATCCCAAGAATACAGGCCAGGCCTGTTGGGGGGGGCGGGGCCAATATTAATTTTTATTTGAGGAGGGGAAAAGGTTCCAAAAACCAGGGGGAAAAAAGTTCTGCGAGCCTTGTGGATGCTGCTGTTGTATCACCATGGGTGATGTAGACTCGAGTAAATTAAAAATGCCAGACGGCCTTGACCTGGAGGTGGGGCAAAGGTATATGTGTTTCATTTTAAATATAATGCAGTTGGCAGGGCCCGCCCCCTCAATGGGTTGCAGGAGGGTCTAGAGAAGAAAAAAATTCAAATTTTGTTGTCCACAATGTCTGGGGGGGGGGAAGAACCCAGTTCTTGAGTGTTGGGGATGTCCTTACTTCAGGAGGCCCCCCAAAATGCAGGCCAGTCCCTGTGCGTGGTAGTTGAAGCCAGATACCCGGCTTTTTAATTTAATTTAATTTTTAATTGAGGAAAAAAAAAGGTCCAAAAGCAAGGTTTGCCACCCTGGCTTGCTGTGGTCAGGTCACACTGGATGCTGTGGATTATAACAAAGTCAAAATACCGGACGGCCTTGACCCGGAGGCGGGACAAAGTTTTATGTGTTTTATTTTTAATATGTACTCCAATACAATAAAATTCAAATACCAGGGCCTGCAATGTTGGAGAGTGGAAGGGTTCTGTTCCAATGGTGTTTTGGGCAGTCCCTGCCTCAGGGGACCCCAAAAATGCTAGCCAGTCCCCATGTGTAACGGGCGTGATCCGATACCTGTATTTTTTTCTTTTTTGTGAAAGTGTTCCAAAACCCACCTCTGCTGGCCCCGTGGACTCTGTGGGTGACGTGGACTCAAGAAAATTCAAAATGCCATCCGGCCTTCTCTCGGAGGTGGGGCAAAGATATATGTGTTTTATTTTAAATTATTTAGGCTAATACAATGCAGTTGACAGGGCCTGCCCCCTCAGTGGGGTGCGAATAGGGCGTCAAGGTCTGTTTTTTTGGTTTTTCTTTTTTTAATATACTTTTATTGGTTCATTTAGTCTCACGTCATAATGTAGTTCACTTGCACACAGCACTTAGTGAGCTTCCCCTTCCCCCACCGCACTCCCTCCTCTTCCTCATACATGATATTGAGATTGTCATTAGTAAGTTCACATATATACTTGAAGTCAATGGAAATGTTTCCGTCATTAATTCTCCCTCTCCCCGTCCCACCCTTCCCTAAACTCCCTCCATCTCTCCACTGGGGTTTCTCCTTCTTTTTTTTTTTTTTTTTTTGTGGTACTGGGGATTGACCCAGGGGCATTCTACCTCCAAGCCACACCCCAAGCCCTATTTTATTTTTTATTTTGAAACAGGGCCTTGCTTAGTTGCTGAGGCTGTCCTTGAACCTGCAATCCTTCTGTCTCTGCCTCCCAAGTACTGGGATTACAGGTGTGTGCCACCATGACTGTCTTCTCTTTAGACTCTTGATGGTTTCCTTTACTCCACAGAAACTTTTTAATTTAATGCTATCCTATTTATTGATTCTTGTTTTGATTTCCTAAGCTTTGAGGGTCTTATTGTGGAACTTTCTACCAGTGACTATATGTTGGTCCTATGCCCTCCTCTAGTAATTTCAAAGAATTTGGTTTAATTTTCAGGTCTTTGATCCATCTTGAGTTGACTCTTGTGCAGGGTGAGAATTTGGCATTTAATTCCATTCTTCTACAAATGGATAGCCAGTTTTCCCAACACCATTTGTTGAAAAGGCTGTCTTTTCTCCAGTATATGTTTTTTTGGCACCTTTGTCAAAAATCAATGAGCTATTGTAAGGTTGCGGGTTCGAGTGTTAGGAGAAGTGAGGGACCATTTCCACCAATCGATAATGCAAAAGCAAAGGAACTTTATTAGCTAACTCGAGCTAGGGTCCAAGTCTCATCCAGCACAGTGGAGTATTGACCTCGGACCCCGAGCTCTAGATTACTCAGGCTTTTATACATTTTGGTTACATATACAGTTGGCAACAGTTAGAGGTATTTGGAGTTCACTGATTGGCTCATCACACCCGAGGAAGTTAGGGACTTTTCACCATTGTTCTGATAGGCCCCACCCGGTGGTGGTTTCTGTGGGAACATCTCTTGGAACTGATGATTTAGTTTCTGGGAAACAGAAACTTGGGCCTAGCCTAGTTTCTTCAGAAGCACAGCCTGTCATGGCTATACTTCGGCCTCACACTATAAGTGTGTGGCTTTGTTTCTATATCTTCTATTCTGTTCCATTGGTTTATGTGTCTGTTTTTGTGCCAGTACCATGCTGTTTTTATTACTATAGCTCTGTAGTATAGTTTGAAGTCAGGTATCATGATGCCTCCATCATGGTTCTTATTGCTGAGAACTTGCTTTGGCTATTCTTGTTTTTTTGTCTTTCCATTTGAATTTTAGGACTGATTTTTCTAGCTCTGTGAAAAATGACATTGGTATTTTAATAGAGATTGCACTGAATCTGTAGATCACTTTGGTAGAATGGCCATTTTGATAATATTTATTCTGCCTATCCAAGAGCATCAGAGGTCTTTTTATCTTCTAAGATCTTCAATATCTTTCTTTAGTGTTTTATAATTTTCATTATTGAGGTCTTTTACCTCCTTAGATACATTCCTAAGTATTTTCATTGTTTTTGAGGTTATTGTGCATGGAATTGTTTTCTGATTTCTTTTTCAGTGAGTTTATTGTTGGTGTATATAAAAGCTAATGGTAAAGCCGGGTGTGGTGGCGCACGCTTGTAATCCCAGTACTTGGGAGGCGGAGACCGGAGGATCCGGGTTCTCGGCTAGCCTCAGCTACTTAGTGAGGCCCTCTGCAACTTTGTGAGACCCGGTTTCAAAATAAAGTATAAAAAATAGGGCCGGGGGTGTAGCTCGGAGGTAGAACGGCCCTGGGTTCAATCCCCGGTACCACAAAAAAAAAAAAAAAGCTAATGGTTTTTGTAGATTGATTTTGTATCCTGATACTTTGCTGAATTTGTTAATCATCTCTAGAAGTCTTCCGGTTGAGTTCTTTTGGGTCTTCTAAGTATAGGATCATGTCATCTGCAAATAGAGATCATTTCAGTTCTTCTATTCCTATTTGTGTTCCTTTGATTTCCTTCTCTTGCTTTATCACTCTGACTAGAGTTTTGAGTATTACATTGAAAAGGAGTGGTGATAGTGGGCATCCTTGTCTTGTTCCTGATTTTAAAGGGAATTCTTGCAGTTTTTCTCCATTCAGTATGATGTTGGCTTTGGGTTTTTATATATTATCTTATGATGTTGAGGTAAATTTCCTCTATTCTGATTTTATACAATATTTTTTAACATGAATGGGTGTTGGGTTTTTGTCAAATGCTTTTTCAGCATCTATTCAGCTGATCATGTGGTTTTTATCCTTAGTTCTATTTATGTGGTTAATTACATGTACTGATTTGCATATGTTGACCCAGCCTTGCATCCCTGGAATGAAACAACTTGGACATGGTGTACAATTTTCTTGATATGGGTTTGCATATGTATCACTAGTATTTTGTTTAGAATTTTTACATCTATGTTCATCAAGAAAGGTCTGTAATTTTCTTTTCTTGAGGTATCTTTATTTGGTTTTGCTATTAAGGTGATATTGGCTTCATAGAAGGAGTTTGGAAGAATTCCATCTCTTTCTATTTCATGGAATAATTTGTGAAGTATTGGGTTAAGTTCTTCTATAAAGGTTTTGTAGAATTCAACTGGGAATCCATCTAGTCCTGAACTTTGCTTTGATGGAAGGCTTTTTGTTGTTATTTCTCTTTCTTTGCTTGATATTGGTCTGTTTAGGTTTTCTTGATCCTCTCGGTTCAATTTAGGTAGTTTGTATGTATCTAGAAATTTGTAGATTTCTTTTGTGTTTTCCAGTTTATTGGAGTATAAATTTTCAAAATAGTTTGTGATGATCCACATTGTCTGTGGTGATGTCTACTTTTTTATTTCTTTTTTAGTAATTTGGGTTGATTCTCTCTTTCTTTTGATTAGGTTGGCTAAGGGTTTATCAATCTTATTTATCTTTTCAAAGAACCAGTTTTTGTTTTGTTGATCTGTTGTATTTTTTCTCTCTCTCTTTCATTGATTTCTGCTCTGATTTTAATTACTTCCTGCACTCTACCAGCTTTGGGATTAATCTGTTCCTGTTTTTTGAGGGCCTTGAGGTATATCATTAGGTTATTTTGGTAACTTGCTCTTTTTCTAATGGAAGCACTCAAAGCTATAATGTTTCTTCTTAAACCTACTTTCAAAATGTCCCATAGGTTTTGGTATGTTGTGTCTCTATTTTTGTTTTGATTCTAGGCATTTTTTTATTTCTCCCCTTAATTCTTCTATGATACAGTCCTCATTCAAAAGTGTATCATTCAATCTCCATATATTTATGTAATTCCTTTGGGTCTTCCTATTGTTGATTTCTACTTTAATTCCATGATGATCTGAAAATGCAAGGAATTATGTTACATTTTTTTAATTTGCTAGTACTTGCTTTGTGGCCAAGAATATGGTCTATTTTGGAGAAGGTTCCATGAGCAGCTGAGAAGAGTGTATTCAGCTGTTGTTGGATGGAATATTCTGTGTATGTCTATTAGGCCATTTGGTTTATAGTGTGCTTTAGGTCTGAAGAGTCTTTATTGATCTTTTGTCTGGAAGATTGATCTAGTGGTGTGAGAGGAGTGTTGAAGTCTCCGAATATTATTGTGTTGGGATCTATCTGAGACTTAATGTCTCAAAGAGTTTGTTTTCTAAAAGTGTGTGTGCCCATGTTTGGGGCTTAAATGATTGCTATCATATCTTCTTATTGGGTTGTTCCTTTTATCAATAAGAAATGACTCACTTTGTCTCTTGATAAGTTTTGGCTTAAAGTCTGTTTTGTTGGATATGAGAGTTGCTAACCCTGCTTATTTTCAATATTCATTTCCCATCTTTTAACCTTTAGCCTATAAATAGCTGCCTATAAGATGAGTTTCTTGTAAGCAGCATATAGTTGAATTATGCCCTTCAATCCACCTTGCCAATCTATGTCTTTTAACCGGGGAGTTGAGACCATTGACATTCAATATTATTATTTTTGTTTTGCTTTGTTTTGTTTTTGTGGTACTGGGTATTGAACCCAGAGGTTCTACCTCTGAGCTACACGCCCAGACCTATTTTTTTTTTTTTGAAACAGGGTCTCGCTAGGTTGATGAGAGTCTCACTACTTGCTGAGGTTGTCCTTGAACCTGCGATCTCCTATCTCAGCCTCCCAAGTACTGGGATTACAGGCATGCACCACCACACCTAACATTCAATGTTATTATTGAGAGATGATTTTTATCTCTTGCTATCTTGAGTTATATTTTCCATTTGATAAAGTGTTATTTTTCCTTTGCTTAGTTGCTAATCTGATGGAATTCATCCTTCTCTGGTTCTGGTGTTTATTTCTTATTTCTTCTTTGTGTTATGTTTCTTTAAATATTTTCTATAGTGCCAGCTTGGTAGTCATGAATTCTTTTAGTTTCTGCTTGTCTTGGAAGGTTTTTATTACTCTGTCAATTTTGAAGGATATCTTTGCTGGATATAGCCATTTTTTTTTAAGTTGTTTTCTTTCAGAGTTTGGAGTATATCATACCAAGCCCTCCTGACTTTTATGATTTGGGTTGAGAAGTCCAGAGTGATTCTTATTGTTTTGCCTCTGAATGTCACCTGTCCTTTTGCTCTTGACTCATTCAAGATTCTCTCCTGGACCTCTATGTTAGTCAGCGGGCCAGCGATTATAACATTCCAAGCCTGTGGCCAGGCTGACTGTATTTTAATGCCCCAGGGACACCGCTGCTGTTCTGCTGTTTGCAATCAGGTGAAACTCTACCAGCCACTAGCCTCCATGCTGATCAGGCCCAGACTCTACCAGGGAGAGATGGTAGTGTTCCCAGCCTTTGGGGTGGCTGTAGGAGTTACACTGCCCCAGGGACACCACTGTTGCTCTGCTGGCTGTAATCATGTGAAACCCTGCTGGCCCTTGGCCTCCCTGCTCAGGGTGCCCAAACTCTACCAGGGGAGAGATTGTGCCATTCCCAGCCTGTGGCATGGCTGGATAAGTTATTTAGCCCCAGGGACACCACTGCTGCTCTTGCAGCTGCGATCATGCGAGACCTTGCCGGCAGTCAGCCTCAGTACTTGTGACACCCAAACTCTGCCAGGTGAGAAATTATAGCCTTCTAAGCCTCCAGCCAGTTTGGCTGAGATATTTTGCCCCAAAGACAAGACCCCGTAGGGGCGGGGCAAACTTCTGACTCTAGGTCCCACCCCAGTGTCCCTAGGGATCATGTGTTAATTCACATTTCTGATGTGTCTGTCTCTAGCCCCCACCCTTACCTCTGCAGGGATGTTCTGCAAATTCAGATGCCATGAGTTTGGTTGTTACCAAGTGAGTCCCTGCAACCACACAGGGTCCCACTTGGACTGTTTGTAAGGCCGCTGTCATGATGAGGCCGGTTGTAACCACTCGGGTCCCTGCAGGAAGGGTTTGTAGTTTCTGGGTTCCAAGGAGTTCAGCTGCAGTCAAGGGAGTTTTCTGTGGGGTTTGCCTGTGCAGTCTGGAGATTTGCAGTCTTGAGGTTTTTGGGCATGGAAAGAAGAATGCGACTGCTTTACTGCTTTTTTGTGTTGGTTCTCTGCAATCACTGGCTCGACAGGATTTAGCTTCTTCTTTGCTGAATTTAGTCTCTGAGCACTGCTGGATTCCAGCGGCCGCCATCTCCAGGGCGGGCTTGCCAAGTTGGCTCCCGCCTCAGCTCTCCACTTACCAGAGGAGATGCACGGAGCTCTTCTCAGCCCTCTGCTCTTTGTGCAGCTCTGATTCAATTGTGTTTTGACCGTCTTTCTTCTGCTGAGTTCTTTCTCTTCTCTTGCCAAGAAGCAATCTCTCCCCTGGTTGAATTCCAAGTCTTGGAGCAACTGGGCTGCCTTCCTCTATTCCACCATCTTGTTCTCTCCAGGGGTCTGTTTTTAAGAGATTTACATGCAGGGCATTCACGATCCTCCAGGGGGCAGGGCAGCTCCTTGTATGCTGTTTCCTGTCTGAAAGAAAATTTCAGATTTCAGGTCTTTCAATGTCTGGGAGTTGAGGGGCCTAGTTCTCAAATTTCTTGGGGGGGGTCCTGCCTCAAGAATGCAGACCAGGCCTGGTTCATAATGGTCAGGGCTCAATATATATATTTTTCAATTTTTGAGAAAAAAGACACAAAAACCAGGTTGACCGGTCTTGTGGACACTGTTGTCCTGCAACCGTGGTGCTGTGGACTCTAAAAAATACAAACTGCAGGCCTGCCTTGACACAGAGGCAGGACAATTGCTTATTTGTTTTATTTTTAATTAATTAGGCAAATATAGTGCACTTGGCTGGGCCCTCCCTCTTGGTGGGATGCAGGAGGGACATCAGGGGTCTGTCTTTAACAGTTGAGATTTAAAGACACATGACTCACCATGCCCAGGGATCAGGTCAAACTATATGTGCAGTTTGCAGTCCACATGAAAAATTCAAATTTCAAGGCCACAATGTCTGGAAGGGTTGGGACCCAGTTCTCAAGTTTTTGGAGGATCCCTGCCTCAGGAGATCTCAAAGATGAAGGCTAGGACCAGTGGATGAGAAATGATACCAATTTTTGCTTTTTGTGTTGAGAAAAAATGTTCCAAGCTGGGTGTGGTGGCGCACACCTGTAATCCCAGTACTGGGGAGGCTGAGACAAGAGAGTCAAGGTTTTGAGGACAGCCTCAGCAGAAATGTAGCGAGACTCTCAGCAATATAGTGAGACCCTGTTTCAAAACAAAAAATAAAAAGGGCTGGGGGTGCCGGGCGTGGTGGTGCATGCTTGTAATCCCAGTACTTGGGAGGCTGAGACAGGAGCATCACAGATTCATGGCCAGCCTCAGCTACTTAGTGAGGCCCTCTGCAACTTAGTGAGACCCTGTTTCAAAATAAAGAATTAAAAGGTAAGGCTGGGGGTGTAGCTTGCAGGTAGAATGCCCCTGGGTTCAATCCCCAGTACCAAAACAAAACAAAAGCAATGTGTGGGCTTTTGCATCTGACTTCTTTCAATCAGCATAATTATTTTGAAATTCATCGCTGTTGTTGCATGTCTTGATAGTTCATCCCTTATAATTGTTGAATAGTATCCCATTAAGGGATACACCACATTTATCCATTGTTTATCCATTTTCAGTTGATGGACATTGGGTTGTTTCCACTTTTTGGCTACTCTGTATAATACTGCTGTGAACATTCATTTGTAAGTTTTTGTAGAAACATGTTTTCAATTTTCTCAGTTATATACCTAAGAATAAAATCCTGGCGTCATATGGTAACTCTATGTTCAATTTGTGTGTTTTTCATCTGTGTGTGTGTGTGTGTGTGTGTGTGTGTGAGAGAGAGAGAGAGAGAGAGAGAGAGAGACAGACAGACAGACAGACAGACAGAGACACAGAGAGAGAGAGAGACAGAGAGAGACTGGGAATTAAAACCAGGGGAGTTCTACCCCTGATCCACACCCCTAGCCCTATTTATTATTCTTTTATTTTGAAATGGGGGTCTCACTAAGTTGCTTAAGACCTCACTAAATTGCTGAGGCTAGCCTCAAACCTTCAATCCTCCTATCTTAGCCTCCCAAGAACTGGAATTATAGGTATGCACCACCACACCAGCCTTTGTTTTTTATTTTCTTTTATATATACATTTTTTAGGAATTGCCAAACTGCTTTCCAAAGCAACTATGCCATTGTACAGTCCCACCAGCAGCGTATAAGGTTCTGATTTCTGTACATCTTTGCCAATACTTGTTATTTTGATTATAGTCATCTTTAGTGGGGATGTCTAATATTTTGAAAAGGCCTTAGAACAAAATCAGAATAACACCCAAAATAAACTGATGCCCTTACAAATAAAACTAGATACTCACCTTAATCACCAACACTGGAGGAGGGAGCCTTTTAATAAAGATGCTTCTAAAGATTTTAACTCAAAGAGATAAAAACAACTGTACTGAGCTAGCCAAGAAGTTGGAGGAAAAAAATAAGGCAGGTGAGTACTGAAGATGCTATAAAGGAAGAGCCAAGCACCCAATTTCTTCAAATTTGAAAGGGAATTAAGCCAGACTTGGTGGCACACACCTGTAATCCCAGTACTTGTGAGGCTGAAACAGGAGGATCTCAGGTTTGAGGCCAGTCTCAGCAACTTAGTGAGACCCTGTTTCAAAATAAAAACTAAAAAGGGCTGGGAATGTAGCTCAGAAGTAAAATGCCACTGAGTTCAATCCCCAGTACGAAAGACAGAGAAAACTATAATATCAAAGGAGAACACTGAGTGTGTGTGAGTGTGTGTGTGTGTGTGTGTGTGTGTGTGTGTTACTAGGGTACTAGGGACTGAACTCAGGTCCTCTCTACTACTGAGCTATGTCCCCAGCCCTTTTTTCTGGAGACAGGATCTTACTGAGTTGCCCAGGTTTACCTCAAACTTGCAATCCTCCTGCCTCAGCCTCCCAAGTGGCTGAGATTTCAGGCATGTGCCACCATACCCAGTCAATTTTTTTATTAATACAGGAATATAACATCAACGTAAAGCAGGGTCGCCATTCTTCAACATCTCCCTTGGAGTCAGTGAATTATTATTCGGAGATGGGTGTCTTTAGTGACCCTCAGACATTCCCCCTACCACACCCATAGTTTTTAGACCTCAGACCATGGAACATTCTTTCCTCCCTTGTGACATGACACTCACCAACTTAATAGTAAGTGATCTGCCAGGAAAATGTGTCTCAGAAGAAACATTGACCTGATTGCCCCTTCCTTGAAATTCATGAGACAGCCTCAATTCAAAATGAGGTTATAGTTTATTTGGACTTGACTTACCTGTATCCTTATGTCTAGAGGTAAAGCCCAAACTCGAGATCTCCACAGAGTGCCAGGATCTTGGTAGGACAAGAAAATCCACTGAAACTGATAGAATTGCTGAGGCCCAACTATTCAAGGTTAGGTTGACCCATCCAACACTCTACCCAAGTTGCATAATAACCTCTAAAAGCAGAAGCTAAAAAAGGACTCAAAGCCAGGAGTGGCGGCACATGCTTGTGATCCCAGTACTTGGGAGGTTGAGAAAGGAGGATTGCAGGTTCAAGGCCAGCCTCAGCAACTTAGTGAGGCCCTCTGCAACCTAGTGAGACCCTCTCTCAAAATAAAAAAATAAAATAGGGCTGGGGATGTAGATCAGAGGTAGAATGTCCCTGGGTTCAATCCCCAGCACTACAAATAAATAAAATAATAAGATAAGATAAAATATAAAATAATAAAGGACTCAAACCAAGACTTGAAAGCTAATGAAGACTTATACTGTATATTACTCTTTGTATAATCCCCATTCTCCCAGTGAAAACATCTATGAGAAAGGATATACATTTGTTCAGGACATTAGGGTCACAAATGTGTGGTTTAAATGCTAGTGAGAGCCAGGCATGGTGGCACATGCCTGTGATCCTAGTACTTGGGAGGCTGAGACAGGAGGATCGCAGCTTCAAGGCCAGCCTCAGCCACTTAGTGAGACCCTGCTTCAAAATAAAGAATAAAAAATAGGGCTGGGGGTGTAGCTCAGAGGTAGAATGCCCCTGGGTTCAATCCCCGGTACCGCAAAAATAAATAAATAAATAAATAAACAAACAAACAAACAAACAAACAAACAGTAAAAAGGTCTGGGGTGTAACTCAGAGGTAGATGGCCCCTGGGTTCAATTCCCAGTAAAACACACATATCCAGGAAATTAGGAAAACCTAATGCCCCAGAGCATTAGGTTTTAAACAATAAACAACTTCACTGTTTTTGTCATGAAATTACTATAAACTAGTTTTTTTTTTAAGGCAAACAAGCTGCTCACCTGGGCGGTTTGTTTGCTTTTCAAACAATGTACTTATCAAGACTCACTTACTGCATTCACTAATCCTGAACTAGTGGCACAATCTTTGCCCAGTCCCAATCAGCTTTTTTGTTTGTTTGTTTTTCTTTTACAGTACTGGGGATCGAACCCAGTGCCATCCTACATCTGTACTACACCCCCAGCCCCCTTTTATTTGTTTATTTTGAAACAGGGTCTTGTTAGGTTGCTGAGAATCTCACTACACTGCTGAGGCTGTCCTCAATCCTGAGATCCTCCTGTCTCAGCCTCCTAAGTATTAGGATTACAGGTGTGTGCCACTACACCCAGCTCCCAGTCAGCTTTAATGGTCTTAAACAATTTCACATCAGAACCCAAAACCTTATCAATATCCTTTCCTATTTTCAGGTGGGATAATCCTTACCAGTTCTTCCTTTTGGAGGGAAGATTAGAACATGAGTTCAAATGACAGGTTATTAAGATCTCTGATTAGTCAGGACTTGCAACACCTGGATTGTTCCTAGGGACCTGAATGCCACCCATATCAATAGTTGGGCTGGGCTGTCAGAAACAATAAAAACCCAACTCCAGAGGGCCACACCTGGGGTTCTGGGCCTTGCCTGGGTCGGCCCCTCTTCCTCCCTCATCAGCCAGGGCTTGGAATGAAGGGGACTCTCAGGTAAGGGTGGAAGATTTGGAAAAAGATTTCTGATTAAAAAAGAGAGAGAGAGAGAGAGCCAGGTGTAGTGGTGATGCACACCTGCAATCCCAGTACTTGGGAGGCTGAGACAGGAGGATCACAGGTTCACAGACAGCCTCAGAACCTAGCGAGACCCTATTTTAAAATAAAAAATAAAGAGGTGCCTGGGGTATATCTCAGAGATAGAACACCTCTGGGTTCAATCCCCAGTAATACACACACACACTTAGCAAGACCATTTCAAAACAAAATAGACCTGGGAATGGAGCTATGACTGTGGCCCACACCTGTAATCCCAATACTTGGGAGGCTGAGACAGGAGGTCTGCAGGTTCCAGGACAGCCTCAGCAATGCAGCGAGACTCTCACCAACTTAGCGAGACCCTATTTAAAAATAGGGGTGTAACTCAGAGGTACAATGCCCTTGACTGGACATTTCAATTTTACTTGTGAACATGGTTCAATCCCCAGTACCACACACACAGAAAAAAACAGATTTGGGACAAATGAAATCTGGACGATCTCTTCCAAAGGTTGTCCCACAGTTGAGGGTTAACAGATACTTAGCATGGGTCTCCTCCATGTTTTCCATTCTCAGATCTTATTTAGATAGTTGCAGAATCAATAGGAGCCACACAGAGATGGACTGGAAATGCCTGCATAATGTGTGGTGGAGAGTGAATCTCCAACGAGGTCAAGATCCTGCTCAGAAGGTAACTCAAGTGGAATTGGATCCATGACTGGGGTTAATTGCCCCAAGCGAGAGAACATTTACTACAGTTAGCAGTACCTGATGACTTCTGGAGAAAATGCATTCCTCAAGTGAACCAATGATTGGACTTTTTTACCAAATTACAAAGAGAAACTTCACTTTCATTGACCTCCCACCCCCAGAAACTTGAGGCCTGTAATGCATTAACAAGAGGGAAGAGTGGCTATGATTCTAGGGCCAAGAAAGAAAAGGGACCCCAGGTTACATGACACAGGAAGAGGCAGAGTAGTTCGTAGAATGACCAGATGATAGTGGAGAAAAGGACTTGAGGCTTTGGAAACTAAAAAAGGCTGGCTCAGATTAATGTCATGTCTTAAAAAAAGGAGTGTAGGAAAAATTTGGACCCCATGTTGATAGCAGCACAACTCACCATAGCCAAATTATGGCATCAAACTAGGTGTCCATCAACAGATGAATGGATAATGAAAATGTGGGATATACACACAGTGGAGGGTTATCCAGCCATAAAGAAGAATAAAATGATGTTTTTGCAGCAGAATGGGTGGAACCAGACAATATAATGCAAAGTGAAATCAGCCAGGTTCAGAAAGTCAAGGGTCATATATTTTCTCTCATATACAGAAATTAGAACAAAAATAGGATCATCATAAGCCCAGACTCATGACCTTCAACTCACCAGGTTCTGTTAGAGGAGTTCAACCACTGGTAAACAGCATTCAGAAACTCAGACAGATCTATTAAGAAATATTCCATAAAATCTTTTAGTGGGCCCTGTATTGTTTAAGTCATCGGAGAACTGAATGAAAATATAAAAATAGAATCATATTTGCAACTCATGATCATTACATCTACTCAAGATAATACACATTAAGAATTTTAATCACGCTGGGCGTGGTGGCGCACGCTTGTAATCCCAGTACTTTGGGAGGCGGAGACCGGAGGATCTGGGTTCACGGCCAACCTCAGCTTTCTCTCTCTCTCTCTCTCTCTCTCTCTCTCTCTACCTAGTGAGGCCCTCCGCAACTTCGTGAGACCCGGTTTCAAAATAAAGTATAAGAAAATAGGGCTGGGGGTGTAGCGCAGAGGTAGAATGCCCCTGGGTTCAATCCCCGGTACCGCAAAAAAAAAAAAAAGAATTTTAATCACATTGGCCTTATTAAAAGCTCTTCTGGGACTAGAATGAAATCCCTAGGTAAAAAATATAAAAGATAGGGTTTAGTAACATTAAAAAAAACAAAAAGCCGGTCATGGTGGCTCACTCCTATAATCCCTGCACTTGGGAGGCTGAGACAGGAGGAACCCGGGTTGGAGACCTTGTTTCAAAATAAGAAAAAAAGAAACAAGGGTGGGGGTATAGCTTAGAGGTGGGAACCCCTAGGTTCCGTTCCCATTACCAAAAAAAAAAAAAAAAATCCCCAAAAGAGCTGCGTGTGGTGGCGCACACTTGTAATCCCAGTACTTGGGAGGCTGAGACCGGAGGATCCGGGTTCGCGGCCAGCCTCAGCTACTTAGTGAAGCCCTCCGCAACTTAGTGAGACCCGGTTTCAAAAATAAAGAATTAAAAAAAAATAGGACTGGGGTGCTTAGTTTAGCTCAGAGGTAGAATGCCCCTGGGTTCAATCCCAGTACTGCAAAAAAAAAAAAAAATCCCCAAAAGATACAGTCCATGTAGAGAAGGAGTTTAAGGGGTAGTGATGTCGAACTTGACTTAGGTTTAGTGAAAAGCCAACAGATGCCCCTGTGAGAGAAAAGAAGCCAACATAAAAGCAGAATGTAGCAAGAATAATACTGATAAAGGACAGAAAAAGATTAAAAGCACTAATCATTTATTCCCTGGGTGTTATACATTCTTTTTTCTATAATAGAAATAATGTGTGAATATTCGGAGAAGAACATTATGGCAACGTGTTGGGGGGAGGTGGGATAGTGGGGCTTGAACCCAGGGGCGTTCTGCCTCTGAGCTAAACTACCAGCACTGTTTTGTAAAATTTAAAACAGGGTCTCGATTAGTTGCTGAGAGCCTCCCTAACTTGCTGAGGCTGGCCTCAAATCTGTGATCTTCCTGTCTCAGCCACCCTAGTACGGGAATTATAGGCATGAGCCAATATCCCAGGCCTCATGACAATTTCACGGTGGCCAAGTTTTACATTTTTCACTTGAGGAAAAGCCTTACATCTACTTTAATGTTAGAGGTATGGTGAAATGACTTCTGGCCAGCCCTGAAGAAAATATAACTGGTTGGGAGACTATTTCTGCTGTGATGACTTTATGCATACAGGGGAATGAACGATGAGAAATATGCTTAGTTTTGGGGAAAATCAAGGTTGGTGGTATAGGCACAAAGGTCCACAGTCATTGAGACTGTGGATGAGTGAGACGTCCTCATCACTGGTGACCTTCCCAACAGACTTAATGATTTTAAACATTACACTTTACACTTGGGTATCCAGATAAGATTTTTCATTGTGGAGATTCTTGTTCATTCTTGAAATTCTGAGCACAAGGGATGCTTCAGCCCTCTAGTCCCAGAGAATCAGTATTTCATGCCCCACTCGGTCCTTGACTTAGGAGGCTGCCAGCCTTGGTGGTTGCCATGGCCCACGATTCAGACTCAGCCCTCTGGGGATGTGAATCCAGCTCTGCCAAATACAGTTCAGTGCTACTTCATGTGTTTTTGAACTTTTTTCTCATCTTTACTTTGAGGAGTAATCAAATCCCATGTAAGTGGGAGGTTTTAAAGATGTGGAAGTTCAGCCGGGCGTGGTGGAGCACACTTGTAATCCCAGTACTTGGGAGGCTGAGACCAGAGGATCCAGGTTCGCGGCCAGCCTCACCTAATTAGTGAGGCTTCTGCAACTTCGTGAGACCCGGTTTCAAAATAAAGGATAAAAAATAGGGCTGGGGGTGTAGCTCAGAGGTAGAATGCCCCTGGGTTCAAACCCCGGTACTGCAAAAAAAAAAAAAAAAAAAAAA
>PVJS01035500.1:0-20971 GCA_004027185.1 Glis glis | reverse complement strand
CCCGGCCCTATTTTTTATACTTTATTTTGAAACCGGGTCTCACGAAGTTGCGGAGGGCCTCACTAAGGAGAGAGAGAGAGAGGGAGAGAGAGAGAGAGAGAGAGAAACAGGGAGAGAGAGAGAGAGAGCTGAGGCTGGCCACGAACCCGGATCCTCCGGTCTCCGCCTCCCAAAGTACTGGGATTACAAGCGTGCGCCACCACGCCCGGCTGACAATTCATTTATTTTTAAAGAGGCAGCTTAATACCAACAGGTGTTTGTGATAAAGGTTGATAAACTACACCTCATGGGTAAAATCTAGCCCATGGACTATTTTTGTAGTTTTTAATTATTTATGTAATTATTTGCTTATTGGTACTAGGGGTTGAACTCAGGGGCATTCTACCTCTGAGCTACAACCTCAGCCCTGTTTTAATTTTTATTTTGAAACAGAGTCTCGCTAAGTTGCTAAGGGTCTCACTAAGTTGCTAAGGCTGACCTCAAACCTATGATCCTCTTGTCTCAGCCTCCCAAGTACAGGGATTACAGGCAAGATACCAGTAAAGGGAGGAGGAGGAGGAAGAGGAAGATGAAGGGATGGAGGATGAAGAGAAAGGAGGAGGAGGAGACAGCCTGACCATGTGGACCTTTACTGAAAATGTTTGCCAACCTCTGGTCTCTAAGATTCAACAGAAAGCGAACAACTGCTTCATGTAATTTGAAGCGTAGGGGGGCCTGTGCACACCATGGAAGAAAACCAAATGCCAAGGAGGGGAGCCCAGACACAGGGCAGGAGGGGGCCCCCGCCCACGTGCCGCGGCAAGCGACCCTGCAGCAGAGGGGCACGCCTGACTTAGGGATGGAAAGAGGCGGCATGGCGGTGCCCGGAGCCTCGGGGGGGGGGGGGGGACAGCATGGAGTCAAAGACTGAACGAAGACAGGAGAGGCTGGGGACTGTGTTTTCCTGAAAAACTCCAGGCACACTTGTTTGTGGTCCTTTCCGCTGGACAGATGGGGACTCTCCCCCCAGTCACCACCTGTCACCAATCAATGCAAATTCACCAGAGTTGTCTCGCTTGCCTCATCTGCTGTGTGGTCTTGGGCAAGTGACCTAAGCTCTCTGTTTGTGTGTCCTCCTTTGCAGAATGAAGGTCATAACAGCACCTTCCTAAATAGGACTGATGCGAACATGAGTGCAGTTCTTAAAACCCTGCCTGCAGAGTTAGTGCTACTGAAGTGCTAGCCTTTATCTTTTCTTTTTTTTTTTTTTTTTGAGGTACTAGGGATTGAGCCCAGGGGCGTTCTACCTCTGAGTTTCACCCCCAGCCCTATGTCTTATTCTTTATTTTGAAACAGGGTCTCGCCAAGTTGCGGAGGGCCTCACTAAGTAGCTGAGGCTGGCCGCAATCCCGGATCCTCCTGTCTCAGCCTCCCAAGTACTGGGATTACAAGCGTGTACCACCATGCCCGGCTTTTCTTTTCTTTGTTTCTGTTTTGGTTTTGTTTGTTTTTATACTGGGGATTAAACCCAGGGATGTTCTACATCCAAGCTACAGCCCCAACCCTTTTTATTTTTTATTTTGAAACAGGGTCTCACTAGATTGCTGAGAGTCTTGCTACATTTCTGAGGCTGGCCTTGAACCTTCGATCCTCCTGTCTCAGCCTCCCAAGTACTGGGATTACAGGCATGCACCACTATCCCCCACTGAGCCTTTATCATTTTTTATCATTCTATCTAACATTTTGCTGAATGGTCTAATTCAAAGACAGGGAGATAGAGCTGGGCATGGTGGCGCACACCTATAATTCCAGTACTTGGGAGATTGAGACAGGAGGATCACAGGTTCACAACCAGCCTCAGCAACTTAGTGAGGCCCTCAGCAATTTAGTGAGACCTTGTTTCAAACTGAACAAATAAAAAGGGCTGGGGTGTAGCTCAGAGGTAGAACAGCCCTGGGTTCAATACACACACACACACGCAGGCAAAGAGATGGGAAAGTTCACTCTATGAGCCCTACTGGACCAGTGGCGGCACCCTACAGAAACCAACCCATCTCTCCTGGAGGCTCCGTACACAGCACCACACAGGCAGAGATGAACGGGGACATTATCTACAGACACACTCAGGGGAGGCGGTCAGGACTGAGACAGGTGGGGACCACGATTCCACGACACAGGATGGATGCTCAGCCCTCGCCTTCCCTGCATTTCCCCTCAAGCTTATCAAGGTCAAACCCGAGAACCAGGGTGGCCCCCATAGGCCACGAACCCCCACCTGGTCACTGTTGGGCGTGAACAAGATAAGGGCCTGATTTCTCAGGCTCTGTGGCCCAAGTAGCTCGTCCAGCGGCAGGACCCCCGCTTCCCGCCCCCTCGGGGTGTCTCCCTTCCCCACTCGGCGCTCTCTGAATCAGCAAGGAGCCTGCCACTCTTCAGAAGTAGCAGAGATTACTACAGCACGCTGTGTAGACGACGCTGAGTGGAACGAAGGAGGAGAGGAAAAAACTTCTCCATCATATGATTCATGTATGGGCAAGAGCTACGAACAATCCAGGGCGCTAAAATTAATCTGCTCCTTTGCCAGCCAAGAGAGTGAGCATCGAGGCAGACTGTAAGAAAAACGCACTTAATGTGTACACCACATATTTATTCATTTTTGGAAAATCGGCAACGCTGCCACCCCCTCCTCCCATAAAATCTGACCATCCTACTCGGCTTCTATTCTTATCCCTCGCTCATTTGCGTAATTTTAACACTGCAGAATATAGCTAGCCTAAGAATATTTTTTTTATAATTACACCCATCACAGGAACTGTCAGTATCTAATGAAGGATAATTTCAGCTATTATAAGAAGCTTAAAAGATCATTTTCATGAATAATTCGTAATATGAATCATTAAATTTAAACAATGTCAGAAAATTCCAAAAAAAAAAAAGGAAAAGAAAAGAAAAATATTTTAGGTGCCGAAAAGTCACTATCCCTTTTAAGGCAGAATCCAGTTTCTGACACGCACGGAAATCACATAACACACAGGCAGGTCGGCACGCGAGGGGGGGACCCCGCTCGGCTCACGTCACTCCCCTCTCAGTTTTCCACCAGGTCCCCCAACCTAGGATAAAACCCAAGCCCCCGAGCTGGTCACACGGAGCCCTCCGTGCTCCGACCCCTGCCTGTCTCTCCAGCTCACTTCACCCCTGCTCCGCCACCCTTCATCACACACAGGCCCCCAAACTCCCAGGGATTCCGGGCCAGTGTACACCTTACTCTCCCTGCCTCCCTCTGAGAAAGAAAACTGCCTGGAAATAAAACGAACCTACCCCAGAAGTAGAAACAATACACAGAGCGATGTATATTCCTGGTGAACAGTTTGAGCGCCTAGATCCAGCCACACCTGCACCCCAGGCTTCTCAGCTCTGTGAGTTAATACAGATCCACCCTTCCTTAAGTTGGTTTCTACTGCTTGCCAAAGGTGGGGGAAAGTTATTACTAAAATAAGGCTGAAGGCCTCCCCAGACCTTGATAGCAGCAGAACCACAGTTTCCACGGCTGGTCAGGTGGCATGCACGCGTGTGTGTAATCAGGATCAGTGGATGAGTGATTGGGCTAAACCCAAGAGAGGACGATGACTGTGAGGGCCTGGCCAGCAGTTACGCCCACAGGGCATGGTGGAAGCGAAGCCCCCAGACCCACTCTTCCCAGGGAACATGAAAGCCGGAAGGCAGCCCACTACCAAAGAAACCATTCTGTGTACACCTTGCAGCTAAAAACCCATTGTGTGTTCAGCTACACACACATTTTCAGTAATATTACTTCACCATAATGAACATTTATATACTAAATAAAGAAGAGAAGAATGGCTTAGGTCAACCCCAAAATACCAAACTTCTTACCTAGAGGACGACATTCTAGATATTAGCCCTATCTACAAAGCAACAGTTCAAACTATAGGTCGCATCTCTTTGATGGTGCGGTAAAAACAATCAGTGAGTCACAGCGGATGGTTCTTAAAATGGACTACATCAGGATACAACACCTGGAAACGTTTTGCACATGGTAAAGGTTATATGTTGTCTCGATTACATATATGAACCAATTGTGTGTGCTTAAAAGTGTATCTCCTACTGTTGGCCATAGTCGAGAAGGATTGAAAAGCATTTTCATAAAGGATGTTCAATCAAAAAGTCAGCTCCGAGATGACCTCTGAGGACACAATATGTTGGTTTCAAACTGAAAGGCGACCGGTGGATGCTGCGCCCACTCACACTCGGTGGCTGTGACCCGGCTTCCCACCAAAATATAGCCCCAGGCTGTGAGGACCCAGGATATATGGACATGTGTGTCAGAGCTCAGTGTATACTGTCTGGACTGACAAAAACCTTAAACAACTTAAATGCCACCTATAGAGAAGGATTTAAAAACTTACAGCATAACCACATGATGATTCCAATATATAGATATTAAAAAGAATGGATCAGATCTGTAACTATTGATCAGGAGGAAAACTCACGACTGTTAAGTGACATCCTGTTACCTGGAAAGGTAGATCGGGGTCAACAAACTCTTCCTTAAAGACCTGGGTGTCAAGTATTTGGGGGTTTGCAGGCCACGTGGTCTCTGTTGGAATCATTCGACTCTCCCGTTGTAGCTCAAAGCAGACATGGGTGATACACAATGAATGGATGTGGCTGTGTTGCAGTAAAACTTCACTTACAGAAAAGATGGCGTGTCTGTGGGCCATGCTTTGCCAACCCCGATACAGACTGTAATCCCATTTGGCAGGGGGAATAAGTAGAACAGGTATACATATGTTTGTAAGGTATAGATTTATATAGTTTACATTTATCAATTAATTCTGGTTATCTAACAGGGGTAGCATTTGGGAAACATTACTAACTTTATATACCCCTATATTGCTGGGCTTATAAAAAGAGTATGTTACTCATCTTTAAAATTCTGATAAAATATTCAATTATAAAAAACTGTATGAAATACAAGATAGCTAGTGATTGCCTTCACTGAAATCAATTCTCTGTAATATATTCAACCAATATTTTTATCATTGTAACAAATGGACTCTTCCATAATTCATATTTAATTGGGTGCCAACTGTCATGTAAACAGCTTTTCAGCTAGAAAATGTTCCCAAAAAGATGGAAATAATAATAAGTCATGAGAAACCAAGAAAATAAATTCTGTTCTCCTCTCCCAATGACAAAGTAAATGCTACAGAAAGAGTAGTTTCAAACTTAAGTTCGCAAGCCTGGGACCGACTATTAATGGAGCCAGGTAGTTACCATGACACTTTGTAGATGGGGTGGGGTGGGGACAGTGTATGCCATCCCCAAATGACATGACAGTTGAGCACTTTACAAAGACTTGGGCCTGGGGCTGAACTCTACTTTAAATCAAATTCTCTTGGCACCGATTAGTCACAGCTAGATAGAACATATGCCCACAGTAAGTCCAATCCTTCATGCCACGTGCCATGTGGGCACCCTAGATTCTCGGGACAGAAAACAACTGGCTGCCATGTTGCTTAAACATAAAGAGAAAATGACTCCTGTTTCACCCAAACAGGGGACGGTCACTGCCCAAGACATGCTACCACCTGCAGGCTTCCAGGTATTGAATAGAGAGCATCTTCCCCATTTCTCCATGGAAACCGACCCCATGACTGCCATCACTAGCCAAGCCAGCACCACCTCCCGCATGGCTCACCAGCAGCAGAGTAGCTGCTCATTCACAGGTGTGGCCGAAATGCCTAGCGTCTCCTAATAGCCGTTATTCCTTCCTTAACAAGAACAACAACAATTTAGGGCCGAGTACTGAGTCACCTGGGGAGAAAACAGAGACTGCTTCCCAGCATCCTTTGCCAGGAGGTGTGGCCCCATGATAGCGTCAGAGGCAAATTGCAAAAGAAATGGTTAGTGAACTTGAAGACTTCGCAACAGAATTGATCCAAGCTGGGTGTGGTGGAGCACACCTATAATCCCAGTATTTGGGAGGCTGAAACAGGAAGATTGCAGGTTTGAGGCCAGCCTCAGTAACTTAGCAAGACCCTGTTTCAAAATAAAAATGAGTTGGGCGTGGTGGTGCATGGATCGAAGGTTCACAGCCAGCCTCAGCAGCTTGGAGAGGCCCTCCACAACTTAGACCCTGTTTCAAAATAAACAAATAAAATAGGGCTGGGGGTATAGCTCAGAGGTAGAATGCCCCTGGGTTCAGTCCCCAGTACTGCAAAAAATATAAAATAGGGTTGGGAGTGTAGTTCAGAGGTAGAATACCCCTGGGTTCAGTCCTCCAGAAATGCGCGCGCGCGCGCACACACACACACACACACACACACAAAATCGATTCAAAATGAAATAGTGGGAGAGGGGCAAGTCACATGGCGAAGACCACACTGTTAGAAAAGGCAGCCCTAGAACTCTCTGGGCTCACGCCTGCAGTCTACAACATCATGTTATAATGTTTCCTAGTATAGCTGCATAATGAATGCCGTCCTGTTTTCTTCCAGAGAGAGGTGAAGGAGGCAAGACAGCAGCAGACAGCTCGCCTGCCCATCAAACCCTACTCCTGTCAGCTCGGGCACACGTGTGACTGGCTGCTGACAGGCCTTGACATTATTTACACTCGTAATGTACCATGGCCTGATTTCCCTATTAAAACCCTTACCAATTACTTGTTTGTGTGTGTGCCATCGGCTTTCTTCTTGCCCATAAAATGTCCCTGTGTCAAGGAAGAGGGGAAGGGGCCACTCTGCCCCTCAGGCAGGGGAGGTTCACCCCAAGTGTACTTGTAAGAGCAAAGCGCCACACCTCTAGGGAAGGCTAGATCTCCAAATATTAACAAAGCCGGAGGGGTTTAAATAATTTTCATTTTCTCCTTTTTCATTTGTCTCTTTCCTTTTTAATTCTCTATAATGAATACAGTTTTGTTTTGTTTTGTTTTGTTTAACAGGAAGGAAACATGAATTGCTTTCAACAATAAAGTTGTTAAAAAACAATATTGGGCAGGTCGTGTTGAGTTGAGTGGGCCACTTCTGGCCTGTGGGCGTAGGTCTGTTTGCTGTCTGTTCCAAGTCCTTCATTTTACCCAGAAGGCAGCCGCAGCCACGAAAGCAAGGCGAGGGACTGTGCAGCGCAGTTCCTGCTGGCCCGCAGCGGAGCCCGCGCTCTGCTAATGGGATTATAATGAGCGGAACCAGATGCAAATGAAGGCAAGAGTAATTAAAGGTAGAGTGAGCTCAGCCTAATCAGCTCCACCTGGAAGAAGGAGGGCTTGTTACAGAGATGGGGTCCCTATTAGGTGAGATTACAAGGAAACAGAAATGGAAGGGGAACGAGGAGCCTGGTAAGGCGAGGCTTTTGGGGGACAGCACGTACCTAGAAGCCCTTGCGCCAAGTCTGTGGAGCGTGCCCAGGCAGCGCCCCCACGGCTCCCCGGCTGCAGGCCTGCGAGAATCTCGGACTGCGAAGCCAGCGCTCCCTCTGCCGGAGCCTGGTCACCCCACCTGCTCAGCACCCCGTCTGTGAGATGGGCAGATGCTGGGCATTACTCACTTCTGTGTCAGGGCATCCACCTTCCAGGCCCAACCGCTGCCCAGCTGTGTACCCTGGACAAGTGCTGGTGACGGCGATGGTCCTCCAACACTTGCGCATGGTGGGGGTGTCTAGACCTGTGTGCTCCACCAGACACACTCTGACCTGTCTAAGCTTCAGCTCCCCCGCTGCCTAACGGGGTCACACAGTACCCACCTCACATAGGGGCTGCTCATTAAGCGGTTAGCACAGGGCCTGGCCCACGGGCCTTACTCCATGCTAGCTATTATGTCAGTAGATGCTCAGTAAATTCATTCACTCTTTCTTTTTTTTTTCTTTTTTTTTTTTTTGCCTCCGCGCTACACCCCCCGCCCTATTTTTTTTATGCTTTATTTTTGAAACCAGGTCTCATGAAGTTGCAGAGGGCCTCACTAGGGGGAGAGAGAGAGAGAGAGAGAGAGAGAGAGAGATCGCGCACGCGCATGCGCGCTGAGGTTGGCCGCGAACCCAGATCCTCCGGTCTCCGCCTCCCAAAGTACTGGGATTACAAGCGTGCGCCACCACGCCCGGCCACTCTTTCATCAAGTATCCACTAAGCACCCACCCCGAGCCAGGCACTGGCTCACAAGCTGCATGCATGGGGCACCAAAACCAAGGCAGTCCCCATTCTCATGGAACTTGCATCCTTCAAATGTTTCTTGACTGTGTCAATAAAGAAAAGAAGCAAGGCGCGGTGACACACGCCTGTAATCCCAGTACTTGGGAGGCTGAGACAGGAGGATCGCAGGTTCGAGGCCAGCCTTCATCACTTAGTGAGACCCTCAGCAACTTGGTGAGATCCTATTTCAAAATGAAATATGAAACAGGGCTGGGGGTATAGCCCCAAGGTCAAATGCCCCTGGGTTCAATCCCCAGTACTACAAAGAAGAAAAAAGAAAGAAAAGAAAAAGAAATTAGAATTTTAACATATGAAATAGGCAGCAATACTATATCCTTGGGAGTGACCGAGTAGGAGGAATGATGACAGGGACAGCAGGGAGGGATTCGTGGAGCAGGGAACCCTGACTGGTGAGTGAGCAGGGTGCATGCCAGGCAATAGGAAGATTCTAGACAGAGCGACGAGAACACACAACACATATGGGGATGAGAAGGGGACGCCTTTTTTTGTTGTTTATATTTTGCTTTGGGTGGTACTGGGGTTTGAACTCAGGGTCGTTCTACCTCTGAGCTACACTCCCAGCCTTTTTTATTTTTTGTTTGGAAACAGGGTCTCACTAGGTTGCCGAGAGTCTCACTACGATGCTGAGGCTGTCCTCAAACCTGAGATCCTCCTGTCTCAGTCTCCCAAGTACTAAGACTATAGGCCTGCACCACCGCGCCTGGCGAGGATGGTTTACTTCTACTGAAGTGCACAGACTGGGAGCGAGACCATAAGCCCCTGAAATAACACAGACCAGGAGAGCAGCTCCATCTCTCAGAGGATGTCTCTTTCTCCATTCAGTCCAAGAAAAAGAAAACATTTAGACTAGCCGCTCTCGGCCGAGGTACAGGCATCATTACCCAGTCAAGCAAAGCGAAATGACCAGTTGCCTTATGAAAGCTGTAATTAGAAACGTAAAACAGAGCAGCTTTCAAAACCAAAGTGGCGTTTAACAAAACAAGCCACCTGTCAGCTTCCAGGAAGGAGAGGAGCTGAAAACCAGAGAGGCCGACTGACGAGCTGAACGATAATCACAATGCCCGGCGGCTCTAAAAAGTGAGGACAGGATAAACACACGTCTCGCCCGGGCCTCTGAGGCGGGGCCGGAGCACTCAGATGCTCCTGTGTTGTTTCCGGGCCTTTGTTTCCTACCAAACAATAAAAAGGAAGTGAAGAGAAATCATGAATCCATACTGGATACTTCCCGGCAACTGCTTCCGCGTGACGGGAGACGGGAGCGTGCTGCTGGGGATGAAATCGGGTTGAGCAGATGGACGCTCACCCTTACAGAGGCCGCCAGGACGCACGGCCACTTCCGGAACCAGGGCCTGGGTCCCTGGACACTGTGGTCCTGTCTCTCTGATGAAACTTTTTGCCTAGAGTGATCCGCAAAGGGCGGCCGGGGAGGGCCTCGGCGATGCCTCCATGCCTCCCACATGACTTCCATCAGCCTCGACCTCCCCAGAGCCACCAGACACAGGGACTGCTGGCTGACTGTCCATCCAATACCCATTGTCCCTCCTTCCTTCTGTGCCAACAAAGCAACCACAGTTAGGGGTAGCCAAAGAGATACAAGTACAAGTCACGGGAGAAGAAGGTATTTGAAAAGCTCCTTAATGGAAGCTTATTATCCTTAAGGCCTTAAAACCTTCAGAATTCAGCATGAAGTGCACTCTGCCATTCCCTCTTCCTGCTTCTACCACCAGAGATATGGTGAAGGTCGCATAAGGCAGCCATGAAGGCAGAAGGCACGCGATGGGCTGAGCACGGTGGTACACACCTGTCATCCCAGTTACTTAGGAGGCCGAGGCAGGAGGATTGCAAGTTCAAGGCCAGCCTGGGCGACTTAGTGAGACAATGTCTCAAAAAAACAGTACCAACAACAACAAAGGGCTGGGTGTGTAGCTCAGAGGCAAAATGCTACTGGGTTCAATCCCCAATACCCCCCCCACACACACACACACAATGAGGATAACAGCACAAAGTAAGAAGCCGCATGAGTCCCAGAGGCCACAAAACCTTCCCTCTAGCCCCGGGCTAGACTACTTCCAGACTTCTACTGGGTAAAAGAAAAACATTGTGGGGTCACTGTTGTTTAGGTTTTCCCGTTTATGCAACCAAAGCTATCCCTACCTGATACACTGTCCCAGATCCACATATCAATCCAGGAAAAACAGAATGTACGTTATGCACATGCAGTTTCAAGGCAATACCTCCAAACCTCCCTTCCAACACAATGGCTAGCGTCCTATCTAACAATCCTGGAAACGCAGTGGTCTCCCCTGTCATGTGCCTGCACGGCCATCTGGGGTTTTGACACCCAGCACCCTCTCTGCTCTTAGGAGAATCCGCTCCTTGTTTCTGAGGACCTGCCCTCTCCCATTCGTAGTCCAGTGTGTCTCCATGGAGCTGTTCCACCTCCTCCCTTCCACCAGTGGGCACGTGGACCTGGCTTGCCCCGAGTTCCCTCCTCTATCTCCCCAGGTCCTCAGGGTTAGACCAAAGGAGGCATGGTACCTAACATGGACCAACCAGGGTTAACCTGGAAACATCTGTGGGTAACATCAGTAAGGGCACTCTCAGCTGCACTTCTTTTAATCCTTTTTTAGTCTGAAATGTGCACAGAAAAACATAAACATCTGTTAATGCTGAGCGGTGAGTACACTAAGTGCTAGGTAGATTATTCACTGGGCTTTTCCAGTAAACTCTAATTTTTGAAAATCAACCTTTGGGCCATCGTGTCCTGCCATGACTCCTAGATGCTGATAGCACAGTGTACTTAGCCAAGGCCAGGTACTGCAGCTACCTAGGTTTTTATTTAAAGGTCAGGAAACGAGCTAGTCGCACAAATACTGTTTCATCAGGATAATGGATTGCAAAGCTTTCAGAGAGGCTCACTCTACAATTATCACCATAATTAGTCACCTTCTCTCAGAAAGTAATGTACAGGTGTTTGCTAACATGCCTTGACCTTCCACAAGCTGGACACTCTTCAAAATGCATCTCCAACCCCAAATTACACCAACCACCATCTGCTACTTCACGTGTGTCATCCCTTTTCACCTTCACGCACATCTATAAAGTCAGTATCGTTATCTTTACTCCTCAAATGGTGTAATAACTTATACCAGGAACACAGAGCTAGAAAATGGCAGGGCTGTGGTTCGACCCGGATCCCCCCACCGGAAAACCTGCCCCTGTCTTACCCCTCATGATGTAACATCACCTGCCGAGGCTCTTTCTCCATGGCTTTCCTCTTACCATGGAAGGAGAAGGGTTCATGGAGGAAGGAAAAAGATGCCAAGAGCATGGGGCATCCACACACACCACCATTTTATTTTTTTTTATTATGATGCTGAGGGTTGAATCCAGGGGCATTCTACCTCTGAGCTACACCCCCAGCCCTTTTTATTTTTTATTTTGAAACAGGGTCTAATAAGTTGCTGAGGCTGACCTTGAATCTGAGATTCTCCTGTCTCAGCCTCCCAAAGATTGGGATTACGGGCATGCACCACCATGCCTGACTAATACCACCACTATTGAGAAGTGGGGAATCAACAGTTCTCTGTTCCCCAAGTCTGATCTATTTTTTTCTTTTTTTTTGTGGTACTGGGGATTGAACCCAGGGGCGTTCTACCTCCGCGCTACAACCCCGGCCCTATTTAATTATACTTTATTTTGAAACCAGGTCTCACGAAGTTGCGGAGGGCCTCACTAAGTAGAGAGAGAGATAGGGAGAGAGAGAGCTGAGGCTGGCCACAAACCCGGATCCTCCGGTCTCCGCCTCCCAAAGTACTGGGATTACAAGCGTGTGCCACCACGCCCGCCGTCTGATCTATTTCTGAGTCCCCCTACTGTGCCTCGGCTCCCCGCGTGACTGAAAGTTCACAATTAGGTTTCAGTTATCCAGGAAGAAGACAAGAATGGAGTGGATTTTTCTCAGGATAAAGTTAAGTGGTAGAAGTGAGGCAGTCATGGGACCCGGCCCCAGGGGAGACCGCTGCGCCCTGGCAGGAATGTCTCTTAAGCCTGTCACACACCACCAAGGCCAGAGTGATGTACACGTCTTATCGCCTAGAAGACGTCTAGGAGAACGAACTGGAAGGAGGAGGATGGAGAGTGCTGGACCTAGCAGACGGATGTCTGGGCTCAGCTACTTTCTAGGTGGATGATAGTCACGGTTCATTTCGTGTGTCAGCATGGCTGGACTATGGTACTCAGATATGTGATCAAATGCTAATCTAAATGCCAACTGTGAAGGTGTTTTTGAGGAGATTTACATTTAAATCAGTGGACTCTGGGTAAAGCAGATTACCCTCCATCTTGTGGGCAGGTTTCATCCAGCCGAAGGCCTGGGAGCAGGGAGGAGGAGGTCCTGCGCGGAGCGGGCATTCTGCCTCCAAGAGGCCTTCGCGGGAGCTGCGACATCGGCTCTTCCCTTCCCTTCCTCCTGCGGCCTGGGGGTCCACCCACCCTGCAGATTTGAGTGTCAACAAATTCCATAGTCACACGAGCCAATTCTAAACGTAAATTCCCTCCAGCCACACGTACACGCACTCTATTGGGCTCGGTCTCTGGCGATCCCTGACTAATGCAGCGACCTGGAGCACGTCCACCTTCTGAGCCTCAGTCTCTTTACACCCCCTCACGGAGCTGTTGGAAGGAACAGAGATGCTGCAGGGAGAGAACCTGGCACCAGGTCTAGCACATCACAGGTACCCCAAACGGGAGTTCCTGTTACCGCTGTCCACCAAGGGTTTCTCTAGGCGGTTACAAGACCTTGGGGCAGGTCTGAGCTGTATCACAGCAGGAATCTGTGGGCAGCTGGTTGTTCCCAGGCTTAGTAGCCATGTCAGCTCAGGGCCTGCGCCTGCCCTGTTCACTGAAGTCTTCCCAGCCCACGGCGCGTGATCACTTAATGTCAGCAGAATGAATGAAACGGCGTCCTGACTTCACACTGCACAAGGCAAAAGGCCCAACTTCTCACACCGCCTCGTGGTTCTGGAATCTGTTGAGTGAGGGAAGGCTGCGAGAGCAAACTGCTCATGAAGCCAAACTTTGCAGCAGATGCTGTCCTGGGATCTTGACATCTAATTCTCTCAGTCCTCAAAACAGGGTGACAGGTAGAAATAATGCCCAGAAGGTAATTATTTCAAGCAGAGAGGGGAGCGACAATGAGGTCTCCGTCAACAAGTGGTATTTTAAAAGGGGAAGGCTCATTGAGAGTCAACCCGTAAAACACAAAACAGACAGGAGCCATGCCATGCAGAGAGAGAGAGAGAGAGAGAGAGAGAGAGAGAGAGAGAGAGGAGGGACAGACAGGGAGGCGGGACACAGGAGGGAGAGGGCGGCTGGCAGATGAGGATGAGCTCATGCAAGAGGGAAGGCAGCGCCCCACACGCCCAGGAAGCAGAAGACACAGTCTGCTCATGGAAGAGACCAGAGGCTTCGGGCCCGCTGGATTTGCTTCCTTGGCTCTTGTCCTCTCCATCGACTCTTCCTAGACAGGGCTTCTTGGTCCCTTGAATGAACAAGTAGCTGCCTCAGCCCCGGCCTCTCCGATTCAAGAACAGCAAGAAAAGACACACGCATCCCACTGAAATCCCAGCAGCCCTGTGACCGCAGTGATTGGCCCCCACTGAGACCCGTGCACAGCCCTGAACCAGCGCACCTGGGGGGATGGGGAGAGCAGGCCCCCAGAGACCACAAGGACTAAGGGCTAGAGGGAGGGCTCCCCCGAAGGTAAACTGGGGTGTTATCAGAAAAAGGGAAAAGGATACCGGGCGGACAAAACAAGACAAAACACCAGCCATTATCCAAGATGTCACGTGCACACAGGTGATTAAAAGCTGAACCAGGACTCTAACCCAAATTGGTTTGAGCCCGGAGCCCATAGGGTTTCCGCCAGCCCACGCCACTTCTCTCAACCACACAGACCAGCAGGAAGTGTTTGTGCTCAAGAAAGGCAATTTTGAACACAAAACAACTCATGATCGCATACGGTTAAATGCTAGACTTTGGTTATTGCTCAGAGTAAGAGCCACAGGAGTTTAGGAAATTGGAAGATCGGTGTAATCAGGTTTCCTTGAGGAAATGGGAGAAGAGTTGGGTCTTATAATAAGCGCAACATCTGGCCTGGCCAAGGATCAGGGAACTGGCGTTTCAGGAGAAGAAACTGGACCAGCCAAGAGCTGGGGTCATAATGCGACCACAGTGGGAGCCTGGTGAGACAAATGTGACCGCAATGAGGCCTCACGATGAGTGACAAGAGGGAAAAGACACTGCCCAGGTGAGAAGTGCCACATTCCCGTGGACCGTGAAGGGTAGAGGATGCAGATGAACAGTGAGCAGCAGCCTCTGCAGACCCCTGAGCAGGGGAGGTGGGGCATGCCAAAGCACTGTGTCGAGCCAGGCACGCGGCACACGCCTGCAATCCTAGCACTTGGGAGGCTGAGATAGGAGGATCGCAGGTCTGAGGCCAGCCACAGCAACTTAGAAAGACCTTGTTTCAAAATTTAAAAAAAAAGGAAAGAAAGAAAAGGGGCTGAGGGTGTACCCCAGAGGTAGAAGGTCCCTGGATTTGGTCCCCAGCACAAACAAAAAACACAGTGTCAGCTCACACAGTGGTGTTGACCAGCTCCCATGAGCCTTCTTGGTCTTCTTAACTGGTCGTACCTATTTGGAAAGACAAATTCCGAGACCAAATGTGGACTCAAAAGGAAAAAAATGGAACCTTAATTAATTCAAGACATCTACCACCAGCCAAGATTCAGAGAGTGTGGGGATACTAGCAGGATATTTGCTGACCTTGAACTTCGTTTATGGAATAGGAAACTGAGGCAAGGAAGGTCACAGAGAAGTCAGCTGTTCAGAGAGTCCTCAGCCTCTTCCACCAAAGTTGCTGGGGAGGGGGGGTGCAGTCCTTCCCAATGCACTGGGAGGCGGCACGTGCAGGGATTGGAGAGGAACCGCAGGAGACAGCCACGTGGCTACGGGCCCACAGGCCAACAGCCCTGCTCCAGACCGTCAGAGGCAATGGAGGCGGCGTGTGCTCACTAAGCCACGGCCTGCCGGTCCCACCTCCTGCAGGAGCCATCTTGGCAGCTGCAGGCATCATAGCTCCTGGTGAGGGACCCCCATCTGGGGCCACATTTCCACATGGACACGTTAACCGTGACAACGCTCTCAGCCCTGCTCCCAACTCTACCCGACTGCGGGATCCTCGATGGATGGAGCTGGTGTATTACAAAGTCCCCTTTGGTCCCTAGTGAGTGAATTCTGAAGACCAGACGATGCCCGGTGGCAGGGGTTCCCTGTCTAGACGGGAAGGCAGTGTCCCCGGGACACTGTGGCTGTGTGACCGTGTGTGACTATGCTACAGGTCAAGCCAGAGTCTCCCAACAGCTGTCAGAAATAAAAATGTTACTTTGATCTGCATTTGTCAGATTCCCATATCTGTTTCTTATAGAAAACATAAGGGGAAAAGAGAAGCGCTGTGATTCATTAGAATCCAAACAACATTATCACATGCTGACCACTGTTACATGGTAGTTACATGTAACAGAACACGTAAGTGTCTCATGGAATAGCTGCCCTCTCTAAGTCCACTAATATCTGACAGAACTGGGGCTTCTCAGAACTCCTCCGATAAACCCCAAGCTGGAAAAGGGGCCAAAAGTGGGCTCCCCAGTGAGGGCTTGCCAGGCTCAAAGACCTTTCACACCCCAAGTGAGGGGCACGGCAGTCCCAGCCATGAGGCCACAGAACACCCCAACCACCCACCTAGTTCCTCCTTTTCTAACTCACCCAGCAGCCACTAGGTCTGGCCAATCTGATCGGCTCAGAGGGAAGACGGGCCTGAACACCGGGGGTAGGCCTTCCAGTGTCCCCAACAGGTCTGTCTCATTACCGTTGAACAAAGGGCTCTTCTGGTTGTACATCACTGCCTGAGTGCTTGACTAATGTGAGTCCAGCCCGGGAGAATGAGCCAGTCTAGTCAGCGTGGCCCATTGGGTGTCAGAGGCGGAAGGGACTCGCCTGCTCTGTGGGCCCTTCAGTAAGCTGCCAGGAGACCGCCATAGACAAGAAGCCAACTTGCCACACATCTTGTTTCAGACTTCAGCAGCAAGCCCGAGATGGAAACCTGAGTTTGGAGAGTCATCTCTGGCTCTCTTGCCATGAGCAAAACGGCCCTCCCCTGGTTCCCTGGAGAAGAGAAAGCGTGTCCATGCTCACTGGCAACAGGATCGATCAAATGTCCACTAAGAGTTACAACAAAGGTTGAACTGCCGGGCTGGTGCCTGGGGGACATGGTGGCACTCCTGCCACAGCTCTGATGCTGGAGGAAGAGCACAGGGACGACCTGCTGCAGGGCAAGAAATCCAAACCACGTGCGGGCATCTGCTGCCGGCAAAACTGGCCTGGCCAAGGAAAAAGAGCCTTCCAGTGCCAGCAGCCCACCCGCTGGTCACGTCAGGAATAAAAACCTTTCGATTAGATAGAAAAGCCACCCACAATTCTACTGCACATTTTGCTGCTTAGGTCATGGTTTTCTTGGAGGGACTAGATCACTCTTATAAAAAAGGAAGAGGCTGGGAATCTGAAATTTGGTAACTGTAACCTTAAAGGTTGTCAACAACCTGTTCTAAAAGTTAATTTTAAGTTGTTTTTTTTTTAATCCTGGAGGCATTTTTCCAAAACAAGACTGTAATAATGAACGTGAGGGCCCCAGAACAGCCTCAGGACCCCACTCGACCCCGAAGACCTCTGGGGCTTAAAGGATTGTTCACTCTTTTCCCTACTGATGAGCTCACTCACAATTTCACAAACAATCTCTTTCCAAAAGATTTTTTAAAAATAACCTTTATATCCTCAAACTAAAAGGATTCTACCGTAGAAATGTGTTCTAAATTCCCACTTGGAATTTGGGAAGCTAGATGACCTCGGTATGTCCATCCCCCACTGGTCAAGAAAGGATTCCTGCTGGGTGTGGTGGGGCACATCTGTAATCCCAGTACTTGGGAAGCTGAGACAGGAGGATCAATCGCAGGTTCAAAGCCAGCCTCGGCAACTTAGTGAAGCCCTCAGAAACTCAGCAAGACCCTGTTTCCAAATAAAAAATAAAATAGGGTTGGGGTATAACTGGGAGGTAGAATGCCCCTGGGTTCAATCCCTAGCACAAGAAGGAAGGAAGGAGGAAAGGAAGGAAGGGAGGGAGGGAGGGAAAAGATAGCGAAGGGAAGGGAAGGGAAGGGAAGGGAAGGGAAGGGAAGGGAAGGGAAAGGAAGGGAAGGGAAGGGAAAGGAAGGGAAGGGAAGGGAAAGGAAGGGAAGGGAAAGGAAGGGAAGGGAAGGGAGAGAGAGAGAGGGAGAGGAAGAGGAAGAGGAAGAGGAACAGGAAGAGAGAAAGAGAAAGAGAAAGAGAGAAGGGAATGATTTGGCTCTCTGCTTCTCCAACCTCTCCCTGCCCTGCTTCCTCCAACTCTCAGTCACTTGGAGCTGCCTCCCAACCCGGCCAGCACTCAATGGCTTTTAACAAACTGAGGCGGCAAGTAGCTGGGGTTGAAGTCAGTGAATCCAGTTTCTGAGAAAAACAGACAGCATCACTTGAAATTCGATACAAGCTGTTGAAAGAAGGCTAGCGTGCAACTTTTGAAAGAGTTGCCCTTTTAAACTCCCTTTTAAGTTGACACATAATAATGGCACACATTTATGGGGTACGATGTGATAATTCACTACATGTGTACTATGTATAATGACCGAACCCGGGAAAAGGGCTGCCTTTCCATACGGCTGCTTTGTGGTGCCTGGCATGTAGCTGGTGCTCATTTGTGAAGTGAGAGGGGTGAATTGCAAAAGTAGGGCATCCAGCACGTTCCCACATGCAAGGGTTTTCATAGAAACCTTGCACCAAAGGATTTACAGGTACAGCGGCAGGCCTTAAATCACGCAGTAAGGGACTGCGGCCACGTGGCGCTGTGGACCATGCTATAATCTTCGCTCCGATCCACAGAAGGGCTATCATGCTGAATCCTGCAAAGGCTCATATCCGGCTCGGGCTCGGGTGGCACCTGGGGAAATGCAACTTCAGCAGCCATAAGAAACCACCCTGCGCACGGTGGCCTCCATGTGCTCATTTGGGCAGAATCACTCCCAAAATCCTCTGATGCAGAAATGCATTTCCTATTGTTGAGGTTGTTCAATCAAAAGCAAGCCCAGCAGTGCTTCTTTCTTCCCAGGTTTAATTTTCTGTATGGAAAGGGCAATGAGCCCACAGAGAAAGTGTGATTAGTGCTGTACCGATAACCCCCGGGCTGTCACGGTTACAAACCAGATGTGAATGGAGCGAGGTGTGTTATCAGAAAGCATCGCCACCAATATGCTGATCCTGATCAAACAGAGATCACAAGAAACACACAAGCCTCAAGGAAAATTCATGACGTTATGCTATTACGATGCTAGCACAGCATCCAGATTCTAATCCTGTCTCCAACACACAGAAAAATAACAACCATGTATCATGCAGCAGGTGCCACAGCTGGAAGCTCTGTATTCACTGTTTCGGTTAATCCCCACGATGACCTCATGACATTGGTGTGACACTTCCCTGTACAGATTGCAAACACCTCCATGAGGCCAAGCGACACGGGTGAGGTGAATTCAAATGCAGGTCATGCTGATTCCCCAGAGCTTGTGTTAAAATGTCCACACTCCCTCTGAGAGCTTATCTTTTTCTTTTTTTTTGGCAGTACTGGGGATGGAACCCAGGAGAATTCTACCTCTGGGCTACACCCCCAGCCCTAGTTTTTATTCTTTATTTTGAAGCAGGGTCTCACTAAGTTGTGGAGGGCCTCACTAAGTAGCTGAGGCTGGCCGCGAACCCGGATCCTCCTGTCTCAGCCTCCCAAGTACTGGGATTACAAGCATGCGCCACCACGCCCGGCTCAAGCTTATCATTTTTTAAGAAGATTCTGTTAGGCTAGTTGGTTGAGAGCAGCAAGCCACACCAGGCAGCATTAAAGATCCTTTCTTCAGGCTGACCTAAGAAACCTTCCGGAAGATTCGTGACAAGTAAACACATGGCACCACCTCATGGAGTGAGATCTTTGCCAAGTGATCAATTCTCTGTTTGCTTGTATTTCTGATTAATAATATGAACCATAATAGCAGCTAAAGTCTATTCAGTACTTAGTCTGTGGTAAGCGTTATGCTAAGATGTCTACACGGATTGCCTCGTCAGGTAGGTGCTGTCAACTAATCCCATTTTACAGATGAGAAAACTGAGGCACAGAGAGATTAAGACCAGTTTGGTGATTTTGTGGAAGACTGGGAATGAAACCACCCTATGACCCAGCTTACCACTCCTGGTATCTTTCCAAAGGAACTGAAGTCAGATTATTATAGGAATACATGCATATCCATGTTTATAGCAGCACAATTCACAACAGCCAAATTATGGAACCAGCCTAGGTGTTCATCAACAGATGAATAGATTGCAAAACTGTGGTATATACACACAATGGAACTTTACTCAACCATAAAGAAGAACAAAAGTATGTCATTTGTAGTAAAATGGATGGAACTCAAGAATATTATGCTAAGTGAGATTAGCCGGTTTCAGAAAGTGAAAGGTCATATGTTTTCTCTCATATGTAGAATCTAGAGAGCCATTGGGAAGCAAAAGGAACTCCAGATAGAGGAGGAGAAGTCCCAGGGCACGGATGGAGGGGGAACTCAATGAAGGAAACACTTCAAATAATCCTATGTATATAAACAAAATTATCAATGCCAATCTCAACAACATGTCCGGGGAAGGGGGGAGTGGGTTGGGATCGAGAGCGAAACACACCAAGTGCTGTGTACACGTATGTTCCTATCACTCCGAACCTCATTATAATGGATAATTACAATGTACCGATAAAAGTATACTAAAAAACAAAGAAGAAACTTAACAAGAGCTGGGGTTGGAACTGGTCAGACCAAGTCCAGAATTTTGGATTCTCCCCCATTTTGGCATTCTGTTGTTTACACCCCAGACCTGATGTGACTTAGTCATACCACAGCTCAGTACCATGCAAGTGTCTCAAGACTCTAGACATAAATCTTCCTAAATACACAGTGGATGGGACTAACCGTCCAGCAAGTTCTACAACATTAGTTTTCGTTTAGCAAGAACACATAGCAGGGTTTTCCATCTAATTCATTTTCCAGAATATACTGGGACCATGTTTCTCATTCATCTGAACATATCGTTATCTTCTGAGCGACCACCATGTGCCAGGCAGAGCTCGGCCCTCCCCTCCCGGGCTCAGGCCCCTCACCTTCAGCGGCTGGACCTTCTCTTTTCAGCATCTGGACAGCTCCTACGTACTTCTTCAACTGGACTTTGAGCACCTCGTTTTCTCTGCAGATACAAGAATATTAAAAAATATATTTTAGAAAACCTGGCAGTTTAGACCCAAAGCAGGATTGGGGGATCTGTGTAAAGAAAAACACACAATTTACATCTTATAAATATTAACATATTCTCATGTTTCAGAGATCATCACTGGAAAAGTATGCGTTACCAAAGGCATGCTTGCTGAATGCCTTCAAGAAGTTTCAGGATAGAGGTAGGCACTAAATGGTTCCAGTGCCCACAAATTCAGGACACTGACACATGCTGGGCTTGAGCTAGTTGCAGCTACCAACCTGCTAGGTGCCTATCCAGCATCAGTGACTCCATTCACAGAAGCATGTACTAAGCACTGTG